>CACRXK020003421.1:19717-36370 GCA_902702795.2 Paramuricea clavata | reverse complement strand
GCCATACAACATTGAAGGTAAACCAAATGTTTTCCACGAGTTCATACCGCAAATCGGATTTATACCACCTGGTCGTACTCCAGCGTTCATTAGCATACCAGCAGCCTGTTTTCCTTTATTTGCAGCAATTTTTGATCTCTCGTAATTTGAAAAATTGCCGCTCAGCATTATACCAACATGTTCCCATGAAGGTTTTTCAGGTATTTTAACACCATTAATATACCAACTTCTTAACAGCTTTTTGAGCAAATGCATTTGTGTAGTCTCTCCGAAGGTTACAATTGTCGTTTTGCTGGGATTAAACTCGAATCTCCATTGATAACTGTACATTTCCATTTTATCAAGTAGGCTTTGAAGACCTTTAATTCTAAGAGATATTAAAGTAACGTCGTCTGCAACTAAGACTGAACTGCAATTGATATCTTGCACACTTAGTCCATAGTCTGCTGATTGGAGTACATCTGGAATATCATTATTATAACATAGAAACAGCCACGGAGAAAGAACGCCACCTTGCCTTACACCTTGCAATACTGGGAACACAGACGACATTTGCCCATTTAAGGAAACATAACAGTGCATTTTACTATACCAGTTCCTTAAGATTCTCCAGGATTTACCATTCATACCCAGTAGGAAGAGTTTATAGAACAAACCGTCCAACCATACGGAATCGAATGCCTTACTTGAATCCAAGAAACAGCAGTAAACTTTACTTCCTCTCTCGACGTTATGATTGATCGTTTCTTGCAACACAAAACTTGCCAAGGTGCAACTTTTGTCCGCTTGATAAGCAAATTGGTAATTATTTGGAATACCCATAGTTTCAAATTTAGGAATCCATCGATTTAGTATTAACCGTTCAAATATTTTGCCTACTATATTTAACAAAGTTATACCTCTATAGTTTTCTTTATTGAATCTGTTCTTTTTTCCACCTTTAAATAGGGAAAAAATGTTGCCAATACTCCATGCACCCGTAACATACTCCAATTCTCTAACAGCATTAAAAATCTTTGTTAAAACTTCAAAAAGTAAATTTCCTCCAAATTTGACATGTTCATACGAGAGTTGGTCGGGACCACTTGCCTTCCCATTTGGGAGCTTGCTACATACGTCAGCAACCTCATCAAATTGAAACGGATTATCTAGAGGGTCATCATTTCCGTAACTATCCGTATGAAATTGCACAAGTTTGTTTTCAACAAATTTCTTAAAGTCATTGTCAAAGTTTGGATTGTCTTTTGGAGTATATAAATTACAGTAGTGCTGCCGCCACACATCAAGCACCTCAGAATCGTTGCTTACACGATTACCATCAATTTCTAAGACTTCTCCGTTATTTACCCGTTTTGGTTTCTTCAATTTAGAAATCCTGTTGTAGAATTTGCTTCTTTCAATGTCATGTTGTCTCTCCAATTTCACAAAGCCGTTTACCTCATTCTCATGAATGGCTTGGCGTTGAGCCTTGCGGAAATTATATTTAGCTTTTTTGTAGTCTTTAAAAAACTGATTGTTATTATCTCTAGGTTTGCCTTCATAAAGCCATTTTCTCCAACATGTTTTAACTTCTCGATTTAGAGACGTAAGTGTCGGATTCCAGTAGCGTTTTCTCACAGGCTTAAATACTCTAGTTGGAATAGTCTTATCTGCAGTAATTTTCAAGTGACTAACGGTTTGATCAACTAACTGTTCGATAGCATTTGGAGTAATCGCCTCTGACGAAAATACAGGATCATTCTGTAAGGCAGTGCCAAGCGCATTTTGGTACTTCTGCAAAACATTGCCGTATTTCACGTTTTTCCAGCAAAGTTGCTTCATTGATAAATTTGGAACTTTAGTGACCAAGTCTACATTAATCGAACAAGAAATCGGAAGATGGTAAGACATATTCTTACAGCAGTCAGGAATGACAGCACTATGCAAGATAAAAGAAGCATAATTTCTTGGAACAAGAATATGGTCAGTGGTGGTTCGCACCAATCCGCCATTACTATAGAAGGTTTCAATTGGCCCTGTACATCCGACCTGAGAATTCACGGAAATGAGGTCAAATTCTCCCATTGTTTTGCTGAGTCTGCGACCTCTACAGTTTACTTTATCAGTGCTTCTTGTTCCCCCAAAGGATCCAATATGGGCATTGAAGTCACCAGCAATAAAAACTGTACCAGTTCCATAAAGTTCGTAAATAACGTTTTCAAGCATTACCAAGGAGTTATTATACGTGGCAGCATTTTCTGTTGCTGTCGGCAAGTAGACATTAAGGATGTATATATAATTTCTGTTCATTAGTTTAACTTTTAGAACAGCAATTCGGTTGTTGCCAAGATCTGAGAGCACATCAATTGACACGTTAAGGTGTTTCCTCCAATAGAAGGCAATACCACCGAAACCACGCCGAGAAGTCGCATCGTTATCAAGATCCTTAGCACACCTACCCCAAGAATAGAAATCAAGGTGTATTGTGTCCAGAAATGAAAGCGTGTCTGGGTACAGCCAATGCTCTTGCAAACATAAAATGTCACAATTTGAAAGACATTCATTAAGAAAGCAGGTATTATGCTTAACACCTGAAATATTCCAGGACATAAGTTTAATACTTGATGCTAGCAAACTATTAGATGCAGAGTTAGCCATTAAACATACGTGGATTGTTTCCCAGCTTGTGTCGCTTGTATTCTGTGCCCTTCAGGTTTCGAAAACTTTTCTCTCGATACCCATGGTCGGCATCTGACAAATTGTGGCCAGAAATTCGGCTCGGATAACCCTGCCAAATCTTTGATTTTGATGTTAAGCTTTGCAGAAATGGTTCCTTTCCTTTTACTAGGGAATACGTTTAACAAGGTTGGAATTATATTTCGATGACAGAGATAGTCCTGAATCTGTTTCGGGGTAACCTTATCATTAATTCCACTGAGGAAGAAAGCTTTGGTTTTCATACGGTTACGCTCGACACCAACAAATTCAACAGTATTACCTGACGGTTTGGTGGTATCTCCATTCGACCCAGTGGTCTGCTCCATCTGCTGCTGCTTTGTCTTTTCTTGACACCGCTGTTGATTCGACTGGACAGCGGTAGCGTATGACGCGCGCGGTTTAAGCTGTTGATCTTGTTGCAGGGGTTTGGCAGGAACTACTGGTACAACATAGGGTACTTCGAGGTCAACAACAGAACCGATATTCGTTTCTCCGTCCACAATAGTTGTAATTAGGGGACTTGATATCACATCATTGTTGGTAGTTATTCTGGCATTATTAACAGCCATCTCTTCATGCGTGTTGTCCACTGCATCTTGAAACTCAGCGGAAATTGAAGAACTACCATTCTCCAAAGGGTTAGGACTCCACACTTTATTTGTAGAGGCACCATTAACCGACGTAACAGAACTTGAAGGTTCCTCTCTGTTTGTCATTTTGGGCAGACATTCTGAGTTCTGGAGGCACTCAGTATCTTGTATCAGATCTTGCTTCCGGCATAGTTTATCCAGTTTTTTGTTTTCTTCTTTTAACAAGGCAATTTCTCGATCTTGAGATTCAATAGTCAAACTCAGACTTTTAACTTTTGATTCAAGATTTGACATGTCTGATAAAACCTTCTCCCGAAACAGCAAGAAATCACCGTGCATTGATGTTACTTGCATTTTCATGCCAGACCAACCACTCTCACGAACTAACGGAGAGGCTGAAAATGACAGCCTTCCGTCAGAAGTGTGGTTTGAACTAACAGGCTGTATATCTTCTGTTTGTGAAATGGTTGCTGTCCTAAACATACTGCGAATCTCTGGACTAATGATCTCGGTATCTAGGCAATTCATTAACTCGAATATGTCAGTAGTGAGTCTCTCCTCTAAACTTGAATATGCACTTGCACCTTTTGGCCTCCTTCGCGAGAAAAGTTCCCCAACAGGAAAGTCCTTAATTCCACTGCATTTTTGCGAAAGTTCAACTTTTAAGCTTGAAAGTCCATCAACAGAATAATCCTGAACCAATTTGTTGACGGTATCAGTCTTTGAGGTATTGCGAAAAACTGAAACAATTTCATCCATGTCAGCCATCTTGAATACAGAATATCGTCAATTTCATTCACATAAAAGTGAAATATCAGGCTTACTAAAAGGCCTTTTCAATAGCCAGAAATGCACAAAAGCGGAGAACCACTTTAGGAGACAAATGAACTGAAACGTTAAGGGTTACCAGCTGTAAATATTGAAAATTTTTTACTAAAAGTACAGTTTTAAAAGCAGCTAAAATTTTGTGTCCGATAGATAGATAGATGTCAGAAGTCTTTGGACCAAAGAATATATACAGGGTGTATCAAAATAAACGCAATTCATCTTTTGTGCTTAATAACTTTCGAAATACTATTTCTAGGTAAACGCTTTTAGGCTTACTTCAAAGCCTGTTCTTTTCTCTTTCAAACAAACTATTATCCTTGTCTCCAATGCTAGTAATAATTGCACAGGAAAAGATTTAGTAAAACCTATCATTTTTAGTTGCTGTTTAATTATGCAAGTTTACTATGTTATTGTTTAGTCGGTTTAAATGTTAGAATTTTCTTCTTTAAACTTTAATGTTGTCGTCACTACATCTGGAAAACCACGTAAGAACAAATTAAAAGTATTTTAAAAGAGACTAGGTTGTTTGAAAATCCTAAACGAATGCTAAAAATCATAGAATCAAAACATTCTGGTGTCTGAGCCAGAGTGTCATCGAATTGCGATGTAATGTAAATAGAAATTATAGCAAGCTGATGTCAGTCAGCTTAGATGGTCCAAGCCAAAATTATATCGCATTTGAAGTTTCAAACTGTGTTAAAAATAGTGGAAGAAAAGCCGTAATTATACTTATTGTTACAATCCATTTATTAAAATGCAACATGTTTTTGTTTTAATGAAAAAAACACAGTTATTTTCATGAGAACGATTTGTTATTCCATCTCAATTTTTTTAACCTCCAATCGCAATAACGTAAAGTATTATTACCCGCGAACCAATGAGTTAAATTTAAGAAACAACCCACTGTTAGAAAGCTGAATGGCTACGCTTTAAAATGAATGTAAACTTTAACGTTTTTGTCTATTATTTGTTTAGCAATTTACATTTCAGTCGAGGATTGCGCTTTTTTTGATACACCTTATATATATATATATATATATATATATATATATATATATATATATATATATATATATATATATATATATATATATATATATATATATATATATATAAACTCTATAACAGTAAGACGAGCTCTGAGTTTCAATTTCGAACTCACCTGTGAACTCCCTCTCAATTACCAAATCGTTACCAAAAAAGCTTCGATTACGTTTGATTTTCTCATACATTTGTGATTCCCATATATAATTATTTTAACTTATAGTTATATATATATAGTTGCACCATATAACACCAAGTACCAAGGGTAAACTTTATCCACTTTCTTTTCTAGTCACATATTTCTTATTTATATATTGTTAACCCACTTCATTCCTACTAACGGCTGGATCCGGATGAAGAAACATACTCTAAATGGTAACTATGCCATTAACATGCATTACCTCATGCACTTGACGTAGCGTAGTATTAATTCATCTTCCAGTCCCTTCAATCCAGTCCCTTTCAATCATTACAGGTAAACTACGTGAAGCGTTCCTCTTTTGAGTTCCTAAGTTGATTGCAATTTTCGTCATTACCTTAGCAAATTTGAAAAACTCCCTTGCAAATCCCTTGAGGGAATTTGCAATGTTCTTAAGAGCAAAATAAATTTTCCTCAGTTCCTGTTAGAAGTTCTTAACTTCCTGTTACAAGTTCCTAACTTCCTGTTCTGTTCCGTGCGTTGCAATTGGCTAACAAAAATAATCCACCAATGATAACGCTCACAACAGAACAGGAAGTTAGGAAATTAAAACAGGAAGTTAGGAAAATTTGAAAGGAACTTTCTTTGCGTTGGAATATTGCAACGGCCGACAGGAAAATTGCAAATTCCCTCAAGGGATTTGCGAAAAGTTTTTCAAATTTGCAAATCTAATTTTGAAAATTCCAAATGAGTTAAGAACACAAAAGAGGAACGCTTCACGTAGTTTACCTGTAAGAATTATTATTACCACTAAAGAACAATTCGCAACTTTATATACATTCTCTGACTGACGTTTTTGAAATCATCTTTCGAAGAGTAGATAACATATGATCTATGGATCACCATTTGATATCTGTCTTGTTATTCGAGACCTTGGTTTCAGAGTATCGTTTTGTAATTGGTAATGTACTCCTACTTCTCCTTTCTTGGGATCTTCGGAGGCCATAGCCACATTTTCTTCCAAAATTTTGTCAATTTCAAACTGTAAAAACTATAATTGGTATAAAACCAACAATAACGACTTGTTTGTATCATATAGTTATTTTTAATCTGAGATAACCAATCGGTATTGGTTATTTTAACCAATTTGTTTTTACTTCACCTTCTTACACATTCCTTCGACATTAAGTCTTAGCTTGTTTGTTAACCATATACGTTCTAACATGTATTCTCGTTGCAAGATGTTTTCCGAGTGATATTCCTTGTATCATAACCCATTCCCATTTATTGACCGATTCGTAAACTATATAGCTACCACAAATGATACAATTTTGCATTATTTTGTGCATTACCAGTAGTGTTGTTTTAGTATGGACTACGGTGTTTTCAATTTAGTTTTAGTTCAGTTTTAGTTTAATGCAGTAATTTATGTTTAGTTTTAATTTAGTTTTAGTTTCAAAAAGGAATTTCGTTTTAGTTTTAGTTTAGTTCTAGTTTGAACAAGGATTCTTTTTTAGTAGTTTGAAACAGAAATTTTATTTTAGTTTAGTTCGAGTTCGATAGAGGAATTTCATTTTAGTTCTGGTTTAGTCCTAGCTAAGAAAACATTTAGTTTTAGTTTTCAGTGGTTCAAATATGTACGAAAATGTTTGTATAAAGGCCACTACTATACTAGGCCAGGAAAGACCAAATATTATATATATTCAAAATCAGCAATTGTTTATTTCGAATTAAAAATTGCTTTATTGACCTGTAAGTGATTGAAGTGAATAATGCACTGGCAGCCTGGCAGGACTATACAAACTAAGACAACTTTATTTATAAATAACCCAATGTAAACCAGGGTCGAGGTTTCGAAACATTGTTTCGGTTTTCCAGGAACAGGAAGTATAAAATCATAGGCAGAATCGACAGTTTAATTTTGCTTTTAGTTCAAGTTTAGTTCTAGTACACTTGCTGCTGATTTTGCCTTAGTTCTAGTATAGTTCTAGTTTTAATTTTATCTCTTAAATCGCTATAGTTCTGGTTTAGTTTTAGTATTTATCTGTTTAATTTATTTAGTTCTAGTTAGTTTTAGTTGACTAAATTATTTTGGCACGACTAAAATAGGGTTTTAGTTTTAGTTCTAGTTGACTAAAACAACACTAATTACCAGGCTACCCAAACGTCTCGTTGTAAAAAAACAGTGATGCGCATATGACGAGTTTACATGACATTTCGTCAAAACTTTTTTCTTCAAGATTGGTACGTTTAGAAACAAACTTGGAGTAGGATTAGGTTAGGGTAAGGGTTATGCTGGTAGAGTTGGTGTTTGGAGTAGGGTTTGTGTTAGTAAAACCGTTGCTTTGTTACATTTTGTCACTCTGAGGAACTATAATTCAATGGCGTCGCCGCAAATTTTTTTTCCGTAGACAGTCGGACTCCTCGTTGATAGTCGGACGCATCATTGACCCGCGCCCTTAAACAAAATATTCAGCGGATACTCTTCTTATCAGATGCGCCTTCCCAGTGTGTCTTGCGCACGCAACTGGTGATTTCAAAATATTGTATTGTTTGGTTGAGATGTCAAAATCTGAGCAGGACACATTAGGGCCATTTATACGGAACAAAATAAGACGCGACTTACATAAGACGCGACTTAAGTAAGACGCGAGTTTGTCGTATAAAAGGTACAAAATTCTTATGTAAGACGCGTCTTGGATAAGACGCGTCTTACATAAGAACAGGTCTTTTAGC
The DNA here is from genome assembly GCA_902702795.2 of Paramuricea clavata. Classification (NCBI taxonomy): domain Eukaryota; kingdom Metazoa; phylum Cnidaria; class Anthozoa; order Malacalcyonacea; family Plexauridae; genus Paramuricea; species Paramuricea clavata. The sequence continues at coordinate 28,336 of CACRXK020003421.1, read as the reverse complement.
TGTTCTTATTTAAGTCGCGTCTTAAATAAGAAATTTTAGACAAAAAGTCTAACTACACATGGCAGAAACTTGAAACAACGTAAAATTTAATGCCTTGCATATTAAAACAAAAACAACCAATACAACAACATAGCTATAGCAAATAAATAAGACCAAAGCCGTAGAGAACCATTTATGCGATAACTCCACTTATTTAAGTCGCGTCTTATGTAAGTCGCGACTTATTTTGTCACGTATAAATGGCCCTATTGTGGCTTCATATCTTGTGTATGATGACATCTAACATATTTTATTAAGTTATATTCGCTATTTCCACTTGCTTTTCTTTACTTTTGTAACTGTTTTTTGTAACTCTTTTCGGAGCGATTGCAGAATACACGTCCACTTTTTAGACTTTTTAAGCTATGCCTTTCAAACATGGACACGATGTATTAATACATCTATATTAATTCTCAATAGATTAATAATCAATACATTGATAGTCTCATAGTCTAGTAAATGATAGATTAAAATCCCATGGTGGTAAATGTAGCTACGAGGCATACAGTGACTTAGCATTAATAGATTAAATTGTCATAGTGTTAAAGGTAGCTCTATATATATTCTAGTGGATACGCGTGATACGCAGTCAAGTCGGTTATTTTGAGAACGAGGCATACAGTTAGATTAGCATTAGATCAAATTCTCATATACTATAGGTAGCTCTATATTTTAGCGGATACGTGGATACGCAGTCAAGTAGTTATTTTGAGATCAAGGCGACAGTTAGCATTAACAGATTAAATTCTCATGCTATAGAGAGCTTAAATAGTTAAACTGTGGTGTAAATATGCCCCTCACAACCGGACATTGGTGTTTGACAGATTATGATTAATAAGACGCCTGCTCAGGCGTTCACACTGGCCTGAAAATGGCAACTTCCGTGGTACTGGGTGTAATGTGTAGTAGAAAAGTAGATGGGATACAGGATCATAGGGATACTGGATCATATAAATACAACCAATAAATACAATCATGATCAGCAACTATCAACCATAATCAACCATACCAAGACGCCGGCTCAGACGTACCCTCCGGCTACGGGCAACTCAACCTGACAAGCCAGGCCCACTGTAGTACTATGATCATCAACTACCAACCATGAATAATGACGGGCCAATAATAGCGAAGAAATTATAGTCCTTGATTCTTAATGCCGTTATATGGCTAGTTTCACGGTGCTAAAAAGTTCATAGACGTAGACGATTCTTCTAAAAAATACGCCAATTTGCTTCCATTTATAAGATAAACTGATCCCAACCCAAAGCCCTTCTCTAACCCCAACCAGTAAACATCTAATAAACAATTTGAGAATTAAAAAAGTGGGGGGAAAGTTGGATCTTGTTCCAAAAACAAATCGAACCGTATCACGTTTCACTTCGCCGCACGCAACGCCACCTCGCTGAATACAATCGAAAACATACATTTTATAGTAATATATGATGAATTAGAAAGTAATTTGGCGCAAATTAATGTAATTAGGTGCAAATTTATAATTATGCAAATAAATACAAGAGCACAACGCATGTTTATGAGCCTACGTACAACGTATATTTATACTTGTTAATTAAAAAGTCAAACTGTCAAACCTTTAACTTGTCCTTGTTTATATTCCACTATATTGTATAAATTCACTGGGTCCAAATTTCGGGGTTTTCGTGTCGTTACACAAAGAAAAACACACTAATTCAACACGCAAGAAAAGCCAGAGTGCGACACAACGTAAAATCCATAGGAAACCGGCACAATTCTTTGAAAAGTCAACGAAACTGTGTGAAATATATATTAGATCGCTCAGTGAAAAGCCGCCATTTTGAAACTGAACTGAATATGTCACTGGAGCACGTTGCACGCTGAGCCTGCGATGACCTAACGCAAACTCCATTTCTCGTCGAAAACAGAAAACAGAAAAAGAGGGATTTAAGACACTCGGCCTACAGGCCAGTGTAATTAGCGTCGCTGGGAGAAAAAAAATTATATTATAAAGCATATTAAGCATAATAATATTAAACATTAAAAGTCTTGCATGATATTTCTTTTATAGTATCAATTCGTAATATTGTCTTAGTAATTAGTTTGTGTATATTAGAACAAGGCAATAAGATCTGGTATATACGTATCCAGTGAAATGTGGCTGGGCTACATGATATGATATTACTAGTGGACGGGTATTCTGCAATACTTCTATTTGTGGAAAGTGGTTTTGATGGTCGCTTTGAATCTTCCAATATTTCCTTGCACGCTAGTTATCTTATACTGATTCTGTTCAATTAGGATGGTATATAGTTTTAATTCGCAATAACAGTTCTTGAGTATTTTCGGAACCAGAAAAACAAAGTTTGTAGATTTGCTATAGCATCGCGAAGAAAATCTTTCTACACGTGGTCGAAGACTGGAACAACGCGGAATGATGGACATATGGTATACCAGTGGGTTATGCAGGGTACGAAGGGATCGATCGATAACGCGCGGAGGCCTGGACGCGGATCAATGATGCGTCCGACTATCAATGAGGAGTCCGACTGTCTACGGGAAAAAAATTGCGGCGTCGCCTGCTTGCCTGCCTGAATACCTCATGTATTATAATTTTTTAAAGCGCCTGGGAGTTTATGATTGAAAACAATCTATGCATGCGAAATTTGAAACGTGCATGCAAAAAACACCAAAACGAGGCTAGTTTAAATTTTAATTTATAACTTCTCAGTGATTGACCTGCGATCATTACGCCAGATATATTGCATAGAGATTAAATATGGACACTGAGCAAGGAGGAAAAGTAAGACTAATACTGTAATAGACCGATTTGAACCCAACTTTACTCCACATTTACTACATTTGGAGTTAAATTTGATTTAAAATACCTCTACTTGGAGTTAAATTAACTCCCTAAAATTAACAGGGTATAGTTGTCATTCATTTTTCTTCTAGTCACTGCAGCCTTATAGAACACTTGAAGGCTAACAGTTTTACAAAGTTCATACTTTGTAAAGTATATATAGCTACTATATACATACTCTCTGTTCCGATCCGTTTTAGACAAAAATTGTTTAAAAGTTTCCCCACTACTCAACTTTCTTATTTCATGTTCTACTATATGAGAATTTCTTCTTGATAATAATATCCTGATAACGTTTTCTTTCCCTATATCTAGGATTTGGAATCGTGCATAGGTATTACAGAAACCGTTGGGTAAATACAAAATGTTTAGGGGATTTATTGGAGTAGGGGGGAGGAAGTAACTGCCCAGCCAAATGCAGTACATTCTTCCCTACCCGATATAATTTGTCAAACACTGTAACCGAAGGATTTGAAAGGCATGATATAATGTATTTTCAGCAAAGATGATTTGCCTTTTAATTTAACCGCGTGGAAAAAGTGAACCATGAAAGTGGAGGTCATACGGCCGAAAATAAGGAACAAATTTGCATGATCAATCTCAATGAACTTCCAGAACAAGTAATACATCTGAAGACCAATAATATACTTCCTAAAAGCAGGACATGTTCATGATCGGATTTTTTTAGTGGGGGAGGGGGGGGGGGCGAAAAAGAAGATATATAGGTATGCATTTTATAGTGTTAACATGGTACTTTAACTTTATAGCATGAGCCAGAGCTGAAAACGTTAAAGAATTGCACAACAGGTAAAGAAATAGCTATTCAATATCTGTAAGGAATTCTAGACATTGATGTATCTTGAAGGCATAATTACTATTTACGTTGTTCAGGGATGATGTGAGCCTATTTGAATTGAAACAGGGTTATACTTTTCGCACTTTCGATCACTCATAATCATCGGAGCAAGATTCATACAGGGATACAGGTCAGAAGAGTTAAATTCAAGGATTTTCAAGGTCATATATCAGGAAATTCAAGGACTAAATGGCTGAAAAGAAGGCGTTAGAAATCAGTAAAAAGTGATGTTAATTTTTTCAAACGGGACTTTAATTAATGAATTTCAAACAGCTTTGGCCTTTGTAAGACATGAACAAAATCAATTTACAAAAATGTCCAATTCTTAATCCCAAACACAATTTCAGGAAATATCCACTAAAGCAAGAACAATTTCTAAGGACTTTCAAGCACTTCTTTATATAGATTCAAGGACTTTCAAGGCCTTGCATTTTTGTTTCCAAATTCAACTTTTGTACGAACTCTGTAGGAGGCAATTACCATGTCTTCACGTTAAGTGGGGTGCGAGTATATATTGGGACAGGTTCAAGCTAATAGGGGTGTGAAAGCGGACGTCCCCTTATAGCAAGAGATCAAGGTAAAACAAATAATATGGTTAAGGCTTAGACTATAAGTAAAGAGGAATGTACACGTGTTCAATTCATCATATTTAGTCTGATTTTATTTCTTTTTTATTCATTATAGTAAAATCGAAATCCGGGCTAGAACCATGTGTATACAGTTGTAACAACAGTGTGCGGTGGATTGAGAAAAATATGACGGAAGTATTACGAAATTATGGAGATTTGGGAGGGGATCATTCAGTTGCATCTAATCAAGAGATTATGCATGTTCCAATGTGCTCCTGCAGTAACACTTGCTCTGAGGAAAAACTAGTATCATACAAATTTACTATCATCAATACTAAGACAGGAAAATCAATCAAAAAACCCATTAAACATACAATAAGGTTTTGTACTGAATGTTAATAAGTGCATGGTCAAATTTTGGATTCCAAATTGCTCTTCTATATGCTACCATTTGCCACTAATTCTGTTTGTGCTATTCTCCACCAATGCTGTTTGAATTGTTATATATCACTGGAAAAATTTTTGAAAATCCATATATACAGGGTGTCTAAAAAAAAACGCTATGAAAATTCAACAGGCTCGGTTGTGCATCACAAACTTAACTAAACAATTCAATTTTTACATAGGACGAAAGAGCTGTTATTTAGCTTTTCTGTGATATATTTCTTAAACCATAACGATGATGGAACAAAAGTTCCACGGATACTGAATCCTACTTATCATCTGACATTGAGTCAGACTGAAACATATATACTTTGTGTTGATTTAATAATAATTATAGTAAAAAGAACTATAATAACGATGAATGTAGAGAGACTCTTTGAAATTGCTGTACCTATACTCTATAGCACTATGTTTATTTACCCTAATCACTATAAAATTAATGTTTAAGTTATTAATTAAACTGCTCTCAGAGTACAATATAAGATACATTAAAAGCTTTAGACAAACAAAAGCATGGCTACTATCAATACTGACACTCGTTATCATATTTAAAAATCTGGGCACAAACACATTCAATATTCAACACTAATTATAAAATGTAATTTTTTCCCGTACCTATATAGTACTAAGATTTTGGTACCCCCCTAGAGGTTCTGTTGTTTTTCTCGTACCCCCCTCAGAGGTTCTGGATTTTTTTCGTACCCCCAAAAAATATCCTCCACACCCCCTAGTAAATACTTTATGACCGGTCCCTTAACAGTAATCAATCCAAAAGCACCGCGAGTCTGCTGCAAGGTACTTGTTTCGTAAAACATTTTGATTTATACGAATGCTCTCTGTTCAGGGGTTAATTCATGGGTTTTCAACTTGGGGGACATGTCCCCGAGAGGGGACATTTGGCAAATTCCTAGGGGACACAAACTGGTCTAGGACTGAGAAAACAATAGTTGAATACAATAGTTTGTACTATAAACATGTTTGCTTGACTTTCTATCTATTATTTAAAATTTAAATAATTTACTATTTTACTAACTATTTCGAAATTCGTGTTTTTGATAGACTTCAGTGGGCAATTTCTGTTCAGGGGACGTGGTAATTCAATCATGTGAAATCGGGGACACATGAGAAAACCAGTTGAAAACCGTTGGGTTAATTGAACCATGTTTAATGCAATATTGGACGTTCTTATGGTCTCACTAAGACGAAGATTGACGAGTTGAGTTTATTTTAGATAATTAACATTCAATTTTAATTCCCTCTTGGGAATTGTTTACGTTTCGGTTTTAGATGCAATTCCCAACGGGGGAAGAATGTAATATCGACCGGCATTTTTATTTGACGAGTATGTGGCCATTTCTCATCGTTACGATTAAAACAGAATATCATTGAAAAGCTAAATAACTGTTCTTTCGTCCTATGTAAAAATTGAATTGTTTCGCTATTAAAGTTTATGATGCATGACAGCCTGTTGAATTTCCATAGCGTTTTTTTTAGACACCCTGTAGAATGGAAATTGTATGGATCTTTACTGGAAATAGAAAAAATGGATTTTTGATTATCCATAATAATTGTATATTTCCATACTATGGATATAGTATCGAAATAGTATATGGATATAATATGGATTTAGTAATGCAATTGCAAATCTCATAGTATGGATTCCCCAGTGTATGTCCGTTATAACTCATTCTGTCTCTCTTCGCCAACTATATCGATGGTCACATGAAGTCCAAAACTACTTGAATGTTATTCGATCGTCTATATACTTCTCCTTTCAAACTAAACTCGATCAGAGTTCTTCGCTATACAGTATGAGTTTCGACACTGCAGACCTGAGTCACAGAATAGGGTACATAGAAGGCCGACTTCTTGGTTTTTCCTATGATTTTCCTATGATTTTCCTATGATTTTGGCGTAACCCGTAATTCGTCATCAAATGCTGACGCCATGGTCCTAGCCAGTGCGCGTTTGAGAGGCATTCACCCCCTGATAATATTCAAAATGGTGGATGTCCAGGGGGGAATGCCTCTCAAACGCGCACTGGCTAGGACCATGGCGTCAGCATTTTGATGATGAATCATCGCGTGGCAGCGGTTACTCGAGTCGACTTTCTGTCCTTCTGTGTGCCTTATTCTGTGCCACAGATGAGGTAAATACAGATATGAATCTCGCGGCAAATTATGTCACACCGATTAAATAAACTTTAAAATTATATTAATTCACTATTTTATTAAATTTTGATATTGCAGAGGAATAAAATTATACATATTATAGAAGTATTCATGTTTTTTTATGCGAGAGTTATGTTTTGAGGATTTTATATCATTCGCTGTTTTGTTATTTATCAGTGGCGTAGCCAAGGGGGGGGGGGGCGACCGCCCCCCCAATCGAAAAAAAACCCATTCTCTGAAAAAGGCTAAATCTGTAGAGAAATTGGGGGGGGGGGGGGGGTACATGTTACATCCTCGAAGCTGAAACTGATTAAGTACGTCTCGACTGAGGAAAACGATGATATACTGGAGGAACTTGATTTGTAAAATCTCGTTAATTAAAGCAATTGTAGAAGTCTGATATGGTTCCAAGAAGAATAGATTTAGTGTAGATTTACATGTATGCATTATAGCATGAATATTCTTCTCAGACTTATTCTGTATCGTATAAAAAAGCAACGCAATTTTGAGAGTGCGGAAATGCTGTTGCATAGAACCTGTAGTGTCCTTAGATACAGTATCGTATTACATCTTAAACTAATTACCTTATAACAACATAAAACGCTCTCTGAGTTTCCAGCGATATACATACCCTTTTCTAGATATATACCTAATAATAATAAACGAACGAACGAATGTATTCCTTCCACTCGTGAGCTCATTTACCATTGTCACATATAGTAAATGTCCAGGCCTTGTGACCCTGGATGGGCACTTAAAAGGAAAGAATACACACACACAAACTGCGCATGAACGAACGTTCAAAGTGAATGCCTCTTGTTAGCCACCTACAAAATTATTATTAGCATAAACAATATGTCTCACACGACTCATTTCCTTGTCGTCATATCATAACAAACCATATCAGGAAATATGAATATCAATTACAAACCTTTAGTCAAATCCATGACCTTCAGGAATATTTACCTACAACTGTAGGATTTAAGTGCAAAGCACCAAAAATAACAATATGAAATTGGTCCAAGACCCGTACTCAGGAAATAAAATAACAACATAAAACGCTCTCTGAGTTTCCAGCGATATACATACCCTTTTCTAGATATATACCTAATAATAATAAGCGAACGAACGAATGTATTCCTTCCACTCGTGAGCTCATTTACCATTGTCACAAATAGTAAATGTCCAGGCCTTGTGACTCTGGATGGGCACTTAAAAGGAAAGAATACACACACACAAAGGTTTATTTATTCAACTATTACAAGAGAACGATTGAACAACTGCGCTTGATATTCATATTTCCTGATATGGTTTGTTATGATATGACGACAAGGAAATGAGTTGTGTGAGACATATTGTTATGCTAATGATAATTTGGTAGGTGGCTAACAAGGGGCATTCACTTTGGACGTTCGTTCATGCGCAGTTGTTCAATCGTTCTCTTGTAATGGTTGAATAAATAAACCTTTGTGCGTGTGTATTCTTTCCTTTTAAGTGCCCATCCAGGGTCACAAGGCCTGGACATTTACTATATGTGACAATGGTAAATGAGCTCACGAGTGGAAGGAATACATTCGTTCGTTCGTTTATTATTATTAGGTATATATCTAGAAAAGGGTATGTATATCGCTGGAAACTCAGTGAGCGTTTTATGTTGTTATTTTATTTCCTGAGTACGGGTCTTCGACCAATTTCATATTGTTA
>CACRXK020003421.1:0-19697 GCA_902702795.2 Paramuricea clavata | reverse complement strand
ATGAAATTGGTCGAAGACCCGTACTCAGGAAATAAAATAACAACATAAAACGCTCTCTGAGTTTCCAGCGATATACATACCCTTTTCTAGATATATACCTAATAATAATAAGCGAACGAACGAATGTATTCCTTCCACTCGTGAGCTCATTTACCATTGTCACAAATAGTAAATGTCCAGGCCTTGTGACCCTGGATGGGCACTTAAAAGGAAAGAATACACACACACAAAGGTTTATTTATTCAACTATTACAAGAGAACGATTGAACAACGGCGCATGAACGAACGTCCAAAGTGAATGCCCCTTGTTAGCCACCTACCAAATTATCATTAGCATAACAATATGTCTCACACAACTCATTTCCTTGTCGTCATATCATAACAAACCATATCAGGAAATATGAATATCAATTACAAACCTTTAGTCAAATCCATGACCTTCAGGAATATTTACCTACAACTGTAGGATTTAAGTGCAAAGCACCAAAATAATAATATGAAATTGGTCGAAGACCCGTACTCAGGAAATAAAATAACAACAAAACGCAAAAATATTGTTATGCTAATGATAATTTGGTAGGTGGCTAACAAGGGGCATTCACTTTGGACGTTCGTTCGTGCGCAGTTGTTCAATCGTTCTCTTGTAATAGTTGAATAAATAAACCTTTGTGTGTGTGTATTCTTTCCTTTTAAGTGCCCATCCAGGGTCACAAGGCCTGGACATTTACTATTTGTGACAATGGTAAATGAGCTCACGAGTGGAAGGAATACATTCGTTCGTTCGCTTATTATTATTAGGTATATATCTAGAAAAGGGTATGTATATCGCTGGAAACTCAGAGAGCGTTTTATGTTGTTACTTGATATACTGTTTACTGCATAAATTCCATATGTATATTAAGTAATCATGATCGTTTCTACAAAAGTACCATTCTTAGAATCGGAACACACGGATCGAAACCAGTACACCAATCGAGATATACATTTATACAACAAATTTTCAAATAAACAAGCGCGATAATACACCATCATGGGGCACTAATTAGTCTATGTAGAAATGCAATAATCCACCAAAGGTCCAAGAGCAAGAACAATGTTAATGAAACACTTTATACATCTCGCTACATATGGTATATATTGCCAATCCATGAATACAAATATATCCCACGATTCCAGTACATTTAAAATTTTGTATCCAACTTGGTGTTGGTAGGCCTATCTCTGTCTATTTAACTGTGCTCTGTCTGAATAAATTTGAAGGAGTATATAGCAGACTATGTTAAACGAAGTTACTCCGAAAGGTTCGATGTTTCGCATTCTCTCTAAGAAAGAAATCTACTGAACTTTTCTTGAACAGAAATATTTCACGTACTGAATGTCTTTTGGTATAGAGTGGGAGAAGATAATGCTTGATTAATTAAAGTCAAGAATGCTCGAGTACGGGAGGAGATCATGCAGTACTTCCAACCACAATCACTGACATGCGATACAATCAATCTACGGCTACGCTCTTTCATCTTTATAAAGCCAACTGCATGGTTCATCCAACACTGTACATATCTATGGCTATATTCAGTAGTATATAGTATTGTAGATATATTAGCAAAAGTGTCGACGGCAAAAATATAAAAACTGCAGTTACCATTGCCAGCGCGTTGCACTGTATTCTAGACATAGACCTTACGATATAGAACGCGACAAATCCGCCAAAACAACCACTCATTCAAAATTGTAAATTTGGGTTGAATTTAATACAGTTTGAGATAAGTCCGCAAGTATGGAAAAGTAATTTGAAACCTTTGCCAATATTCATATATTCGTGTTCTGCCTTATTAATTTCTTTTGAAATCAATTGTTTCTAAGGTCTGTGATTGGCCCGAACACGAATATATGAATATTGCCCCCCCCCCCCAATTATCGAGTTTGCTACGCCACTGGTTTGAAAGGCTTGAAATGGTCGGTCGGCCAACACAAAATAGAGACGATACGATTGGCTAAATCTGATTGGTGTAAGCAAATATCTAATGTGCATAGAGTGGGTATAAAAGCAACTGCTCGATACAAATACGGCAGTCCAACACAGAACTGAAAGAAAGAAGACCTTGGGTGATCACATTGGCTGTCGCGTTCAAATATATACTGTCGATTAAAAAATTCAACCAGAAATGGCAGAATTCACAAGCGATCATTCATTGGAACCAGACGCAATAAAAGAAGAGCAGACGGCTATTCAAAATGACATAAAAACAATTTTCAAGGAGCTAATTTTTTTGAAGAAAAGAGTGGCAAACTTAGAAACACAGCTTTTGCGGGAATCTTGTGCTTTGTGTAACGAAAACCTGTGTGATGTACCAGATCCACATGCTGTACTTCAACCAACACCAGAACTTTGAATTTTGCAGTCATTATTGAAATCTGGCAACCGAAATGAATATTAAAATTTTAAAAGATGCGGCATTACATACATGTATACAAGACAAGCACCCTGATAATGGGCAAAAGTGTAGAAATTAGAAAATTGAAAACTGGTTTAATTAACATGATGGCATATTTCTTCATTCATCTGGGCTATAGTCACTGTGGTGTTTATGTAGGTTTAATTTAACACACCAGCGGAGTGGCCATGTACTAAACAACTGTATAAATACTTATATTATTATTATAGTATAATGTATATTAGCCAATATTTCATTACCAACCTCGTACCCAGGGTCTTTCCTCTCGGGGAGAAAAGACCCTGGTAGACGCTGGTCACGTGATCTGCTAATTTCCTAGTTATTCATCTTGGATTTCTTTACGACAATCATACAAAATGCAAATTATAATTAAATTATAAAAATCATCCGGAAATTAGCAGATCACGTGACCAGCGTCTACCAGGGTCTTTTCTCCCCAAGAGGAAAGACCCTGGGTACGAGGTTGTTTCATTACAGACGAAGGTCCTGTGCTCGAAGTGTCAACCTTTTTGTTATATTTTTCAGATAGTTTGATGGCATGTAATCTTTCAAGCATATATATTTGTAGCTATGTCATATTGTGTACTTTCTATCTACAGGGTGTCTAAAAAAACGCTATGGGCTGTCGTGCATCATAAACTTAAACTAAACAATTCAATTTTTACATTGGACGAAAGAGCTGTTATTTAGCTTTTCTATGATACCTTTTTTAAATCGTAACGGTGAGAAATAGCCACATATTCGTCAAATAAAAATTGCCGGTCGAAATCACATTCTTCCACCGTTGGGAATTGAAAATACATTAATTATCCAAAGTTATAAATCAATCTGAAAACGACAAAAGCAACGCTAATCTGCTGCAAGCTATTTGTTTCGTAAAACTTTTGATTACAAATGTTCTCTGTTCAGTGGTTAATTGAACCATGTTTAATGACGTTTTTATTGTCTCACTAAGACGAAGATTGACGAGTAGAGCTCATTTTAGATAATTTAACATTCAATGCAGATTATTTATAGTTGACCTGCTACATGCACCACGGCACGAAAGTCTAGACATTTGTTGACGGCATTTCCAAGACTGCAATTACAGTATAGAGATATTTTTCTCTATGTAAAGGCCAATGAACACTATTTTGTACAGATACAAGATGTTTTGTATATTCTCTGGCAAAGAACCTTTCTTGAATAGCAAATATTTGATGGAATAATTGTACTAACCGATGCGAGCAATCAGCAGTGTCTGTTTTTGTGCCAAAAGAACGGCGAAGCTAGACATGTATATGAGCAAGAGCTAACGCTATGGAAACTTGATTTAAACCGTATATGATGTCCGAAGTATCTGCACATAATGTTGAAAGGAGACTTAAAATGATCATACCTGAGCACGTTTTTGATGCAGCTAGGCAAGGCATTTTTTAATACCATGGACTGGTGGGGCATTTGCCCCAATGGGCCCCTTCCTCTGCCCCACCACTGAAGAAACACTGCATGGGCATGAAATAGAAACTGATCTTTACTGAGATTCGGATAAAGTCGATATACCCCTCGCCTGAAAATATTCGTCCTTTAATATCAAGCGAGCAAGCTATATATAAGGTGTATCCTCAAGGTTAGCAATCATACCTTTCTCTTCTTCGATTTTTTTTGCCCATGCATTTGCCACTTCCACACGGTGTACACTATATATATATAGAGAGAGAGAGAGAAAAGTGTAGTCACTATAATCACTGCACGATTATTATACCAGACAAATTATTTAAGTCAATAGCTAAATTGGAAAGGAATTATCCTTTTGTCTATATGTGATTCTTCAAATATTCAATAGTAACATATGCCAGTAATAAAGATAGCGGCTTATAGATTCTACGAAACTGCGCTCGGTTTTAAAATTGACAAACGTTTTAACCCGCCATTTATCTAGAGATACATAGAGTTTATATGAAGTCTCAGATATATACGTGCTATATACAACTCAACAAAATCCTTCGCAAATGTGAAGTCTCGGACACTACGATATATCACTATTGTCTGTCCACGAAGATCTTAATGAACATGACATCATCCTGATGTATTGACGGTTATTCGGTCATTCGGACTTCGGACGTTGAATACTTGAACTTTGAGGATCTGAATTAAACGCATCAATCATGTGATCTCCATTGCCTTGATCCAAGAAAGGAAAAAGATGAAAGGTCCAGGTTTGAAGAGCATCGTAGTCGCCTTTCATCACAACGAAAAACAAAGACAAATGCAACCCTTTTCCAACACCACCTCCATTCATGTAAATTTTAGCATAAATTTTATACCCAAACTGAGCGCTGTAGAAAGGTGGACTGTTCAAGGCCGTCTTGAGCCAATTGACAGCAACTTGCCGTTTTCTCTGATAACTTCCATATTTCAAAGTAGAGTACCATTGTAACCGTGGATAGCTTGTTGTACACGCGGACCTCTTTGGAACGAGCTTATCAAGGTCGTAAAAATAAATAAATAAATAATTTTGTTCAGTGAACCTGCCTTATTATTAAATACGATACCCTAACCCTTTCTCACGCCGCCAGTTTTGGGTGGCATTTCAGCCGAAGTCTGCGAGATAAATCCACATAACAGCGGCTTTTTATAATTTTTTGGACGAATGATGGTAAATTTGCTTTGTAAATGGTTAGTTTATTTTGGAAAATTGCTTTTCACATTGTTTTAATTGTCTGCATTGGTTAACGAGAATTAGATGTCACCCAAAAATGGCGGATATTCATCCGTGAGAAAGGATAATTAGGCTAAATTTGTTGAGAATCTTATTAAACGATTTGATAGATTCCAGAAAAATAAATCTCAATAGTGTGCTGTCATTTTGGTGGTGAAATCCTATATATAACCTCGATAATTCATTTTTTGTGAGCAACTTTTGCTGGCTTGATATGCAAATTTTGTATACACAAGAATTATATATCTGTGCCTGTGGTTTATCGTAATTGTAAGCAGAGCGACGTCTTGCTGTAACTGGCATGGCAAGTTATAATTATTCATTTCTTTTCTCGATTATTAGGAAAACGAATTTCATTGCCTTCGTCGTTACGTTGCCGTCCTACATTGTATCAGGATTCGTATATTATCGTATTTTATTCGTATATAAAAATATTCAAATTGAAATTTTAAAAGGAAAATTTTTGTCAACAAGGGTCAAATCAAGTATGAATGAAATATGAAACCGTCTTGAGATCGAAGTTTAAAAAATATTTATCCCAATAATTTATGAAGGTCAAAGACAAATTCTGCACTATAATTGTTGTGCACTGTAAATATTTGGCAACCTCAGAATAGAAATGTGTGCAACAATGTGAACATATGTTTAGAGCCCTAGTAGAAAGAAACTGAGTTACATTCCCAAATATATTATAAACACACCATCACATTCCCAAATATATTATAAACACATCATGCACATTAAGGATTAAGGCATCAACTCAGCAGTCACTGTGGCACTATAAAAATGCAATAATCCACCAAGAGCAAGAACAAGACTGCAAACCCTGGCAGAGCACGTGGAGCGAGTAATGAAACACTTTATACACTCGCTATGTACACGGTATATATTTGGCAACCTATGAATCGAAATATATCAGACGATTCCAGAAAACGTTCGCCTACTTGAAAGATACCGCGTTACATTTTAATTGTTTTACTTGATGTTGGTATTTCTGTTTGAATAAAGTAATTTTAAAGCATATTATAGTGTACTAATTTGAGGTTTTTAGAATTTAACATGTATATACCGTTACTGTATTTGGCAGCACGCTCTATACAGCACCACAGTCTGAACATAAACTTGATCGACATGCAACATGCAACAAGAAATATATGCGACTATATTTGAAAGATACTACGTACTATATACGAGATTATGTTAGACGAAGCTACTCCGCGGAATGGTGCGACACCGGGCAAGATGAAAATTTGTATGATCGCTGTGGCCAAGGAACCTGTTTGTATTCGCGTTTTTCGTTGAATTTTTCGGCATGTCTGTGTCGAATCACTCGCGCAGTAGGCTGAGTAGCCTGTATTTAGCGTTACGTCATCTAGTAGTATAATTTAGCTGAGTTCCTTTCCTATATCACGCCTATATATTCATCGCTTATTCGTAAGTACATCTACCAATTTTAGGACGTTCTATTGTGCGCTGCATAAAATACTCTACAAAGTCGTCGTTCACATAAGAATGGCAGAATCCTAAACCGTACGCAAATTCGTCATCTAACTTACATCCTGAATAAAAGTGAGCGCGCGCGGTGTGATGGGAAAATTAAAATGCTCTTCCCATCACTCCTTGCGCGCTCACTTTTTCCTGAAGAGGTCATCGAAGGTGCTGGTGAAACCGGTTGGGTCAGGTATGAGACAGGTTTAGAGGTGGCGTGATGTTCAAAGTGCATGTTGCGTTGTGCGTTTGTGATTGGTCGTCGTAGTGCATAAGACACGTATTATCCCAAGAAACCAGCAAGATTGAGCGACTATGAACGACTAAAGAGCTGATTAAAAAGTAAAGAATGACTATGCAATGACTATCTATGCATGGGACTATGGATGACAAGAATGACTATGCAATGAATATCATCTGATGACTAAAATAGCGAAGCTCAAAAGCCAAGCGAAGCTCAAAAGCCAAGCGAAGCTCAAAAGCCAAGCGAAGCTCAAAAGCCAAGCGAAGCCCAAATGCCAAGCGAAGCCCAAAAGCCAAGCGAAGCCCAAAAGCCAAGCGAAGCCCAAAAGCCAAGCGAAGCTCGAAAGCCAAGCGAAGCTCAAAAGCCAAGCGAAGCTCAAAAGCTAAGCGAAGCTCAAAAGCTAAGCGAAGCTTAAAAGCTATGAAGCGAAGCTCAAAAGCTAAGCAAAGCTGGAAACCTATGAAGCGAAGCTCAAAAGCCAAGCGAAGCAAAGCTGGAAACCTATGAAGCGAAGCTCAAAAGCCAAGCGAAGCTCAAAAGCCAAGCGAAGCTCAAAAGCCAAGCGAATTTTGTTGTTTTGTTTTGTTGTTGAGCTAAGCAAAGCCAGTGACAGGGCTAAGCGAAGCGAGTGCTAAGCGAAGCGAGTACTAAGCGAAGAAAAATAAAATAAAATAGAAAGAATACTGTTGAGCTCGGCATTGAACGCGGACGAGGCGTTGTCTGATATGCATAAGTCCATACGACCAACAACGAAGGCATATGGCCACATATCGAAAAAAAAAGGCAACGACCGAATTACGTGATCTGCCATGTGGCTCCAGAAAACCCCCCCCAAGAATTTTTGTGTTTGTATTTTATTTTCGTATTTTTATGTGTTTCAAAAAACTTTTATTTTCCCAAACTTTTATTTCCAAACTTTTATTTTTTTATTTCCAAACTTTTTATTTCCAAACCTTTATTTTCAAATTTTTATTTTCGAATTTTTATTTTCAAACTTTTATTTTCAAAAATTTTATTTCCAAACTTTTATTTCCAAACCTTTATTTCCAAACTTTCATTTTCAAAGTTTTATTTTCAAACTTTATTTTCAAAAATTTTATTTCCAAACTTTTATTTCCCAAACTTTTATCTCCAAACTTTTATTTTCAAATTTTTATTTTCAAACTTTATTTTCAAAAATTTTATTTTTCAAACTTTTATTTCCAAACTTTTTATTTCCAAACCTTTATTTTCAAATTTTTGTTTTCGAATTTTTATTTTCAAACTTTTATTTTCAAAAATTTTATTTCCAAACTTTTATTTCCAAACATTTATTTCCAAACTTTTATTTCCAAACTTTTATTTTCAAAGTTTTATTTTCAAACTTTATTTTCAAAAATTTTATTTCCTAACTTTTATTTCCAAACCTTTATTTCCAAACTTTTATTTCCAAACTTTTATTTTCAAACTTTTATTTTCAAAAATTTTATTTCCAAACTTTTATTTCCAAACTTTTATTTCCAAACTTTTATTTTCAAAGTTTTATTTTCAAACTTTATTTTCAAAAATTTTATTTCCAAACTTTTATTTCCCAAACTTTTATCTCCAAACTTTCATTTTCAAATTTTTATTTTCAAACTTTATTTTCAAACATTTTATTTCCTAACTTTTATTTCCAAACCTTTATTTCCAAACTTTTATTTCCAAACTTTTATTTTCAAAGTTTTATTTTCAAACTTTATTTTCAAAAATTTTATTTCCAAAATTTTATTTCGAAACCTTTATTTCCAAACTTTTATTTTCAAATTTTTATTTTCGAACTTTATTTTCAAAAATTTTATTTCCAAACTTTTATTTCCAAACTTTTTTATTTCCAAACCTTTATTTTCAAATTTTTATTTTCAAATTTTTATTTTCAAAGTTTTATTTCCAAACTTTGAAAATAATCCCATCCTGTAGAGCATCCATTATATATATAATACCTGAACTATAATAAAGATTTATAATTTTACTACTACAAGACTGACAAACAAAAATATATATACAATTGTAGTTTGAAAGAAGCTGAGTTATCACTATACATTATATACGAGTATTCATATAATGATCACAAAGCATGTAGACTATAGTAAGGAGTGGAAACTTATAGAACGCTTAACATGAATGAAAATAAATTGAATATTAGTCAGTTTTGTGTGGTTTGTTAGCTTATTTGATATATTAAACTTGTATCAAAAAACTATATTATTAAACCAAAAATTATAGCCTCCATTTTCTTTAATATCTGATAGTGGCGTCCAGTGCAGGTCGAATTTGTTTCGCCTTGGAATTTGTTTCGCCTTGGAATTTTGTTTCAGCCAGAATCTGACTAACCAAGACATTAGAAACCTCAAAAACCGTGTAGGTGCAAGATCGGTAGATTATTAATGTACTGATCAAGGTCTATTTATAAGGAGACTTGGTAGCACGTTCAAATAAACTAAAATTCAATACGGACCATTAACATTGTATAGAGGTGGCATAAAAGAGACTGCATGCTCAATAGAAATACGGCATTCTAACACAGAGCTTGAAGATAGACGACCTTGGGTGATCACATTGGTTGTTCATATATATAGAACGTGTTACGCCTTGGAAGTTTGTTTCGCCTTGGAATTTTGTTTCAGGCAGAATCTGACTAACTAAGAAAGACATTAGAAATCTCAACAAACCGTGTAGGCGCAAGATCGGTAGATTATTAATGTACTGATCAAGGTCTATTTATAAGAAGACTTGGGTAGCACGCTAAGATTCAATACGGACGATTAACATTGTGTTGTAGTGGTATGGTATATAAAGGAGACTGCTCAATACAAATACGGCATTCCAACACAGAGCTTGAAGAAAGACGGACCTTGAGTGATCACATTGGCTATACGGAACGTGGATTAATTCCTCACCAGCATGGCATCATTGGAACACGACACAAGGCAAGACGAGCCGACGACTATTCAAATTGATATTACAAACATTTTTCAGGAGCTAGACTTTTTGAAGAAAAAAGTATTAAAGTTAGAAAGGCAACTTACGGAGACCCATCATTTATGCAAGGAAAACCAGCGTAATGTACGACGCCATCCTGTACATGCCGTAGTGCAACCACTACCTGAACTATAATTTCAGACTTTCAGCTGTTTACTACTACAAGACTGACAAACAAAAAATGGAACTGTAATTTGAAAGAAGCGGAGTTATCAGTACATTATATACGAGTATTCATAATGATGACAAAGCATGTAGACTATAGTAAAGAGTGCAGAAACTTATAGAAGGCTTAACATGAATGAAGATAAATTGAATATTAGTCAGTTTTGTGTGATGTGTTAGCTTATGTGATATATCAAACTTGTTGTATTAAAAAACTATATTATACTAAAAATCATGGCCTCTGTTTTCTTTAATATCTGAAAGTGGTGGTCCAGTGCAGGTCGAATTTGTTTCGCCTAGGAATTTGTTTCACCTAGGAATTTGTTTCACCTATAGGAATTTGTTTCACCTAGGAATTTGTTTCACCTAGGAATTTGTTTCAGGCAGAATCTGACTACCATGCAGCTAACCAAGAAAGACATCAGAAATATGAACAAACCGTGTAAGCGCAAGATAAGTAGATTATTAATGTACAGATCAAGGTCTTTTTATAAGGAGACTTGCATGGGTAGCACGTTCAAACAGACTAAAATTCAACTGATACGGACGACTAACATTGTGTTGTAGAGGTGGTATAAAAGAAACTGCCCAGTACAAATACAACATTAGAGAACACATAGAGCTTGAAGAAAGACTACCTTGGGTGATCACATTGGCTGGTGTGTCGAAATATACATTGTACAATAACGTTAATTAATTTCTCACCGGCATGGCAGAAGTTGAACAAGATTCATTGGAACACGACAGAAAACCAGAAGAGCAGAAGTCTATTCAAGGTGATATTACACACATTGTCCACGATCTTGATTTTTTGAAGAAAAAAGTATCAAAGTTGGAAAGGCAACTTATGGAGACCCGTGATTTAAGCAAGGAAAATCAGCGTAATGTGGATACACTACAGCTGCAGGTGCGTGGCATGGTAGAAGTGTAAAGCCACTACCTCAACTATAATTTCAAACATTCAAATACCTATGTGTTTACTATAACAGATCTGGCAACCAAAAATATAAGCAACTGTAGTTTGAAACATGATGAGTTACAGTACATTATATACGTCGAGTATTCATGATAAATATAGTGACAAAAGTTTAATAGACTATATTATAGAATATAGTGGAAACTTATAGAACGTTATATAGTCAGCTTTGTGCGGTGCATGTGTTACTTTTAAATTTGAACTTTGTTGTATGAAAAAAACTTTATATTAAACCAAAAATCATGGCCTTTTATTTTTTTAATCTGAAAGTAGCGGTCAAGTGCAGGTGTTATTTAATAACCTTTATAAAACATCGAAGTTTCGAGCAGGAAGTTAACGCTTTGGTCCACGCTAGAAAGTCTCGACGAACGGCTATATTCTGCATGATATCCTTCCAACTTGCTGCTTCTGATTTTCAACTTACTTCTTTCGCTTTTCTGATTCGTCTTCCAAGCTACAGTCTGAAACTATTGTTCTGATTCATCTGATTCCCATAGTTGTTCTATACGATCTTCAAGCCGTCTTTACCTCTATATATCAGCTATATACATGGTTAATCTCATGCACATGCATGAATTTATAGTGATCGAGCATTCGCGTGGATTTCTTTTTCTCATTCAGAAATTCTGCTCGAATGGCTTCTATATCTTAGCATTAAATTGCGGTTAAGAGAGAGTCGATAATACTCTCTGGCAATGTTTCGTTTGCCGAATTTCGTTCAAACTCTGTTCTCATTTGGCCAAGCTGCAATAATGAGAGTTTGACAATCTCATGGAAAGTTTCTCTTGCCAAATCTCATTCAACTCTTCTTCTCGTTTGGCCAAGTCATGAAGGTTGAGGCAACTTTCCTATAATATATGTTCGCTCGCGTAAGCTCCGATTCAGCTCTTGGTCTCGTTGTGTCAAACACTGCAAATCTCGCTATGTATATACGGTATATATTTGGCAACCTATATATATATGAATAGAAATATACCGCACGATTCCAGCAAAGAATACTCATCTGTAAAGACTAGAGTTAATAGAAATATACTGAGTTTCATTATAAAGCATATTATAGTCGGTTAAGTAGAGAGTTGCATATACTGTAGTCTAGAGAGCGATGCGAAAGAATAGTTTTTCGTGTTGGAAGTAGGAACACAAGTAACGCAATCAAAGTTAGCAAGCAAGGTTATCCTCAGGCCCGGTTAGTAATCAAAATATTCAAAGACGAGAACCTGAAGCGATAGTCATATCAGACTTCCGACCGTTGAAGCAAGGAACTTCGAGGGTCTGAATTAAACACATGATATGATCTCCATTGGCATTGCCTTGATCCATGCAACTTATAGCTTAATTGTCTTAATTTGATTTTTAAAGCCACGATTGGATCCCAATACTATAGTCGTCGTCAACTAGTCATGCTAGTCATTGACGTAGATCTATATTGTGAATCTATATTGTGAATCTGTATTTATGCATTGTAAGCAAATAAGTCGTTACTGATTTCCCTATCAATGTAAATAGTACCAAAAACACCAGAAAATTGATGGATAGTGATTCAACCATCTGAAAAGTACAAGCTTAACGATGCATAACCTATAATTAAGCTTTCACATATAACTTGACTTTTAATCAACAGGATGTTATAATCACGCTTATATTCGTGAGAATTATTTTGAAATCAAGTACATGTATATGAATAAAGATACTGGACTGAAGAACTATAATTTTACTCTTACATCCTTTCAACTTCTTCGATAAAATAAATAGTGTTTTAATTAAAGATGGACGGAATTTGATGATAAACAGCATGTGGCATATGCAGCGCGTGAGGGGAAACCCCTCTGGTTCTTAAATCTGTGGTTTATCTAGCATTGTACGCAGAGCAACGTGTTAAACTGGAATGGCGAGTTAATTATTCACTTCTTTTCTCAATTGTTATGAATTTCAATTGCTTTCGTCGTTACGTTGCCGTCCTACATTGTATCAGGATTCGTATATTATCCAAAAATATTCCAATTGAAATTTTAAAGATTTTTTGTCAACAAGGGTCGAATCAAGTATGAAATATGAAACCGTCTTCAGATCGAAGTTTAGAAAATATTCATCCCAACAATTTATGAAGGTCAATGACAAATTCTGCCCTATAATTGTTGTGCACTGTACATATTTGGCAACCTCTGAATAGAAATATGTGTAACAATGTGAACATATGTTTGGAGACCTAGTGCAGGAATTTTTTAAATAAATAATAATGCCTATTCATGACCCAAAAGAGTCACTGAAACCACCAAATGTGTGATCGTGATACGCTTATAATCGTGACCTTGTTATTTTGAACTTATCACAAGAAACCTTAGAAACGAACACCTAAGGGCTTATATTTTAAAAATGTAGGCAGTTGTATCTTTTGTGAACACTCGGGCAACACTGATGATTCTGAAAAAAAAAGAAAATACCTAGACTATAAACTGCCCAAGATCTTCCTTCTTGTGGAGAGTGCGAGGTTGCGTGATTTCACTTGGGACCATGCAATCAACATTTCTCGCGGCGGGGCGCATATAATTTTAAACACAATGACTTAACTTATCTGTGTCCACGTGTTGTATATGCACCAATCAGCGAATGCGCATTTTTGGCGCCGAATTAGAACACTGTGGTTACAACGAATACTAAAGAACGAAGCGATCAGGCTTGTCATCTTTCGCGCTCCGTTTGTTGTGGAGCACTCGTTTGTTGTGGAGAATTCGTATCTATTTCACAGGTAAGCGTTACTTATTTTGTTTGATATATACTAATATTTACACAAGGTTTCGCTGTCGCGGAATCTGAATATAGATGTACATTAATATATGTACAATATAACAGTATATGGTCTATATGTGCATTACAATGGTCTATATGTGCATTATATGTGAGTTCCTCTGGTTAGTAAATTGTACACGTATAAATGAACATGTTGCCGGCAAAGCGCATTGATCGAATGGTTTATGTACGCCGTCGTGCTGACATAAACAGAGTAATTTCAAATTTCGTGAGCCAACACTTAAATAATCCATAGATATCTTATATACACTAGATAGCGCATCTCTTTTAGTAAAATTGAAGCCAAGAATATTCCAGCGGTTACCCCCATTTGAATAGATGGCGGCCATGTTGGTCGTTCTCACTTGCTAATAAACGCTTAAAAACAACAATAACTTTCATCATTTGAATAGTTTAAAAACGTATTTGGAATAGTTAAGTTTCCTGTTTAAGAAATGTAGAAAACATGCGAATCTTCTCATTTCATGGGAACGACCTGAGACTGCAATCACAGCTTCAATTGTTGAATTGTAGAATAATTAGATGCACTATCTAGTGTATATACGATATCTATGGCCGGAGGTTCGATTCCTGTCATAGCCTGCGAACAGCCATTAGACCAAATAAATGTATAAAAATTTTACTCGAAATTTCCATCCATACAAATCCCTTCAACAATTGGTTATTTGATAAGTCAAATATCAATAGATCACATGTAAAACTGCTTTGATAGTTATTTCATCCAGGAAAGAAATCTGAAACTTTTACTAAAGCGGATGTTGTAAGAGGGTCCTGAAGGGGTAAAATGGGAACTGGGATTTGCTTATTTTTGGGTGGGAAAATGGGATTTCATGCACTGGGACTGGGATTCATCAGCATAAAAACAATAAAAATGGGAATGGATTAAGATTTGAGCAGGACAGCCACTGAGATGATGGGATCATTGTGCTCTGGGACAATGGGATTTTGTCAAATGTGGGCTGGGAAATGGAAATACGACCCCCTCCCCCCCTTCAGGACCCTCTTGTAATACCGCAAAAATACAGTGGGAGCCATTCTTTTGGGACACCATGTATAAGATTATTTTAAAATTAACTGTATACCCATCCCAACATATCATGTGTATGTGGTCCAAACTTTGAGCACTTGAAATTTTTAGTAAGGACAGACTGCGTCGAAAGATCCTTGACAAATGAAATATTTCCGATTCCAGCTTGCAGATACGGACATCCATTGTTCACATCAAATAGATTTCCAAATTTCGGTTGCGGATGTAATCGATAAAACCTACAGTAAAAAGAGGAAATTTTTTACCGTTATGCAATTTTCACAGCACTCGGGTTTTTCTCCTACTTGCAGGACTTTCCATATACGAAGGGTGGAAAGCAAATCAAATTTATAAAAGGGCATGCATCTTTAACTTTTTAGAAAGCGCATCAGTATTTTTTTTTGTTGTAGTGCTCATGTGATCACAAAATTGCTCATTGCAGAATACAAAGATAGAGTGTCCCCAATACCCTGTGCAGTTTTTATGCCAAGTGTTGATGGTTCGTTTTCTTGGTTACGTTTCCTGTATTGTTTGATATTGTTTCCTGCAACTTTCTCACTTTTTGTCGTTTTATTGCCGTTACTATTCTTAACTGATTACAGTAGTTTAGTTCAGAAAGTTTTAAGCAGGTTTTCCACTTCGCCCGTATCGTACCGAAACGTCCTGGTGAGCATGCGCAGATTGAAAATAAGTTTGTAAATCAACGTAAATCCCGGGTGTATTCGCGTATCAAAATGAAAAGTTCGTTGCAAGTCAATCAACCAATAAACCAATCAACATTTACGAAATTTTGAAATTTAAAAACGTTTTTTATACGTTTCGGTACGGTACGCTTGAAGTGGAAAACCGGCTTTATAGAAATATTTTTTCACCGGTCCGCACCAAAGTTTTCTTACCAGTCTGCCTTTGTTCCTTCAAAACCTTTATCAGTCGAAAATTGAACTCTAAAGTCCAGAACTTTGACATCACCAAGATCACTGGACCAATGCGGGGGTCCTTGAGGATCAACAGGGGTAGAATTAGATGGTACTGTCCATGATACAGGACTATCCATCATTCCCACCAACGCAAATCCACCGCCATCTGTATGTACGTCACACCAAATCTATTTTGCCCAAGGAAATGACAACTTAAATTCTTCACTCCAAACTAATTATTGTGCTGCATATGTGAATTACATAAATTTCTTGATGGCTTGTTATATTACAGGTGTATACAACCTTGATTGAGTGGTTAACATTTTTTATAACACTGAATGCTTGCAGACTGGATTCCCAAATGGCCAGCAAGCACTTGCATGGGCAAATGTTCGAAAATTGGAAGAAATCCCGAAGGTGGAAAAATGCGAATTCAACTGACCACTTTAAATCAGATCGCATTTGATCATTTTTTATCTTAAGAGCCTGTTCTTTATAAATACGAAAAAGAAAACCTATTGACGTATTAATTAAAGCACGACAACATGTTA
Organism: Paramuricea clavata; assembly: GCA_902702795.2. Classification (NCBI taxonomy): domain Eukaryota; kingdom Metazoa; phylum Cnidaria; class Anthozoa; order Malacalcyonacea; family Plexauridae; genus Paramuricea; species Paramuricea clavata. The sequence goes on along the minus strand of CACRXK020003421.1, from coordinate 3,364 downwards.
AAGCTGGATGCCTTTTTTATATACCCTGTACTACGTTTCAGGAATATGTTATTTTTCTTCTCCAATACTTCTCAGTTTTATGACCGATTTCGCTAAGTCGAAGTTACGAATTCGAAGTCAACACACGAAAATTCGGCACACACCTTGGAACTCGGTGTCAACCGCGCGGAGTAAAACAATATAAAGGGACTGGAACTGGACGTCAATATCTGCCATCAGTCTTGCTCAGGGCCGCCGAGAGGGGGGCAGGGAGGGGGCAAATTTCCCCGGGCCCCCAGGTTGGGCCCCAGTCATTTTTTGGGTGAAATATTTCCGCACAAAGGGCAAGATATTTGTTTTTGGGCAAAGTACCGAAATTTCGTATGAAAAATTGAGGTAAAGTCACTTGAAAGCAATTACAACGCACTCGTCCGGAAAAATAGGGGCCCCTGAAAACGAATTTGCCCCGGGCCCCCGCCCATTCTCGTACCCAGAGCCCTTCTTACGCGCGGTGCGACGAGGGGCTCTGGCCAAATCCATAACCGGATACCATAAAAACATGGTAAGAAAACGATGTCCGGTGTTAGAACTTGCCAATCAGATGCCAGTTCGGATATGGATTTGGCCAGAGCCCCTCGTCGCACCGCGCGTAAGAAGGGCTCTGGGTACGAGAATGGGCCCCGCCAAGCTCTCGGCGGCCCAGCCTAGTCGCTAGGCCTCTTAGTACGCCTATTTCGCGTTTACGTCACGGAAATAAAAAACGTCCACAGAGGACTTGGGACTAGTCTGTCGGCCCTGGTCTTGCTTCACTTTTTGGACGCGAGTTATTAATTATTACTCCACATATATATAGAGCTCACTGGATCTAATTAATTAGCCTACTCAGTGAAATGAATATAGCTGTAACGCTACCTTTATTAAAGCCAAATCTAACCCCCAGCGCATGGCTCGCAGAAAAATTCTGTTTCAATGAACAATTATTACAAAAAACTAAAAGTAAAGTCTACGCAGAAGTTTTAATTACCTAAGCAAATGCATTAATAGAATTTTAAGCTGGTTATCAACAATAAATATTCATGTTGACAGATTGACCGCGTTCTTCGCATGCGTGAAAAGACTGGGACTGCTCTTCAAGTTTGGCTTCAAACTTCTGGTTGGAGGTAGCGGAGCTGGAACATGCTCATGATTATACCGCATTTTGGTATGTATATGAGCATGTTCATGAGCATACCAGTGGCGAAGCCAGCGGTCATGCAGGTCATGCAGTGCATGACTAAAAATTTCCCCCAAAAAGTTTAAAAATCAGTTCAATATAATTGTTTACAATAGAATTATACTTTATCTTTGCACTTCTACGCCTAAGTATTTTATTTATTATTTTGTTTACCCAAATCTATGGTCTTTAGGCGATATTCTTGCTAAATATTCTCGTATGTTATTGATTTTGGCTTTGTTACCTTGGCAACTGAGCGGTCCTGCATATTTTCACATGCATGACCGGTTGCGTAAGCGCGTGGAAAAAGATTGCGTGTGATTGCTGCGTGGTTTGCTCGCTGTGTGTTTTGGTCATGCACTTTCAAAATTTCATGACTAGCTGTATTATTTTATATTAGGTTTGTTGGTTTCTGATTGGCTTACGACGTTCGCGCACGCGCAATGCGGCTGTTTTTGACGCCTTGGTCATGCAATTTTCGATTTGCATGACTAAACGGGCAACACAACCTGATCACAGCCTCTTAGCTCGAAGCTTTCAGCCTGAATGAACACGTCTTCAGGTCATTCAAGCATGTCGACTTCTTCTTTACTCGAAGGTAACGATATTGTTTGGGAATTGGTGAAGAAACCATTTTCTGCTGAGCAGAATATTATTGTTTATAAGCAGAGACAAACGCCAGATCTTTCGACATGCCCGATCGGGAAGGTTTTCAAATGTCGTGGTATTCAAAGAAAGAATGGCTTAGCCAGTCAGGCTTAGGCTAAATAAGCTATTGCCTGTTGGTATTTAGTTATTGTTACATGTATTTTGTCTTGAATATTTAAGCCTTCAACCCGAGCATAGGCGTATAAAGCATCGAACGCTATTATATGAAATACAATGTCAATGTCGAGGTCAATGTAGTAAACAATGTAGTTCTATAAATAGCGCTGCAAAGCTTATACATTTCAACACGCAACACAAACATTTTAGCGATTGTGAGTTAGCAACATATTTGATATATACTTGTTTGTGAAACAAACAAAGAAATTTCAATATATATTGTTAAATTGTATTTACCATTTGGTACATACTCCCCGTGCGTTCGAAAATATCCAATATTGGCAATAGCCAATAATCGATATGAATGCAGAATTCGGCAATAAAATTGACAGTAAAACTTCTACGTCTTCTACTCAAACATATGATAATGCTTAATTCATTTCTGTATGTAATATTGTAATAATTGGGTGATTGATTTTAAATTAAGGAAATTGATCAAGGCTCATGCGTTATATTTTCCAAGTCGACGTCCTGCATATTATACCTATATTCTAGATTACACTGACTGTATTAGCAGCTATTTGTCATTATGTCCCGTTACTATATACTAACGGGCCGTTAGTATATGTGGATAAAATTGTATCTAGTTCTGTAAATGTGAAAACTCTTCAGACTTCACGTTGGAATACTACAAGGGGATAGCAATTAGGCTATACAGACTATGATAATACAGAACATGCATGTAATATTTTCTGATCGAAAAGAAATGCACAATTGCCGGTATGACTATAATTAGCGGAACTGCAGACACAGATTTCCTATTTTTGTGTCGATCTTCATTATTGTTGTCTGAAATATGCCAAAATATCCACATATTTTCCCGTCATTAGATCAAGCTATTTTCTGAAATTTGATGCTCAGATTGCTGCAAATGGCGTTTCTGGGGTATATATTTAAAAAAATTTTCCGGGGGGGCATGCCCCCGGACCCCCCTAGGATGTCTCACGCCTTCGGCGCTCGTTTGCATGACCACTCACACGACGCTGGCTTCGCCACTGGTTGAATTTTACCTTAAATTGAAGCTTATATTACGTATAATATCATACCTAACATATATATGTTGGGAAATTGATAATTTTGTAATTAAATGTGATATTTTTAGGCGATTTTTCATTTATAAGAATATTCTTAAAAAATTATCGTGTTACCATGACAACTACTTTAGATACTTCATGTTCGGAAAGTACAATGGTTTTCAGTGGCGTAACGTTATATCAGGGGGCCCCCGGTTCAAAATTTTCGAAGGCCCCCTAGTAGAAGTGCCAAAGGCACGAGTCGAGCGCCGTATATGCACGAATTTTCTAGGGGGTCCAGGGCATGCTCATCCGGAAAATTTTTGAATTTAGA
>CACRXK020003420.1:0-35040 GCA_902702795.2 Paramuricea clavata | reverse complement strand
GCGTCAGTACGGGATGGCGTAAGCATACAGCATGCGTTTCGCTTGACGAATCTCGTACTCGTAGTCGTACTCGTAGTCAAATCTAAAGCTCCCTAATAGTAGCGCAGCAGCAGCAGCAGCAATAGCAGTAGCAGTAGCAGTAGCAGTAGCAGTAGCAGTAGCAGTAGCAGTAGTAGTAGTAGTAGTAGTAGTATGAGCTTTTAATGGTCAGCTCTAAGAATAAACTGCTGTGTTTGGTGTAACCTGGTAAAAACACCATTTTTGGAGTGAAGGCCATTCACGAGGGGCTGGTTATTCGAAACCTGGTTAGCTGAGTTAACTTAAAATTCAAAGCGAATTTCACAACAGCTTTTTCTTGAATTTCCCAGAAACTTTAACAAAGAGTTAGCGCTAATCCAGCTTTGGACACCCGGCCGCAGGAGGTTATCAGGAAACAATAGGTAAAAACAATCAAACACATTATACCCTACTACCTGCATGCTTGCCCTCCCCCACCCCTTCCTACTCATAAGGTGATTCTGCGATTGATATCACAATTGGATGGCGCCATTTACGTCATATAGAGTAACGCTACCAGTTGTGCAACTATTTTACAACGCGGAATAACGTTACCAGTCGGTCCTGATGTTACATTTTCTAGTGTGGAATAGTTTCAAGAGGCCATTCGCACGTGTATGATTTGTTTACATTTTAGTATCCTGTTAGAAAGTGAAATTTATATACGAAATTATGTCGCCCAGGTTCATTTTCTTGCCCGCTCTAGAGTAAGATATATTAATGAAGACGCTTTTTTACTTCCCTTAAGATTTTTGCACCTCCTCTGAAAATAAATGCACCTCCTCTTCAGAAGGTAAAATGATTAATTAATAATAATATTTAATGGAAGCATCTTTTGCCCATTGGTTCGTCAATAACGGGATCCTTTGTCTTGTGGATGGGCGGAAGGGGGTTAACTACTGATAACACAATATTACTTTTTGTGACTAGTGGAATAACTGGTCTGTCTGGTCATCAGTTATATCCGCAAAATGTAATATTAAAATCTAGTAGAACAAAAATAATCACAAACCGGAGTTACGACATCATTCCACTCAAGCGAATATTTCAGCTTTATCAAACAAACATCAAAATTTCCAGGATGCGTCAATGTCGGTGGGATGTAATCTGGGTGAACATAATTATATTCAGGAACAACCTGCTGTTGTCCTTTATCCACCTCTCCTAATACATGATCTCCAACATGATATTCATACTGGTCCACGTAAGATTCTCGTCCTTCCCCCAGAAAGCAATGTGCGGCAGTTAGGATCCAGTTCGAAGCAATAATGCTACCACCACATCCTTGCTTTTGTGTTTCCTTTTCAATCATATTGATGGTCCAAGGCCAGGCATTAATTGATGCTTCTGTTCCACCGACAATTCGTTTTGATCGTGATGCATTTTTATTACGAACACCACATGTCTTACCGCCTGGAAACAAAATTACAGATAAGGTACTATAAGGGGTAAAATTGGTTATCCTGTATCTCTACGAACAGGTAATGGTTGATTAGCATGGGTGTTTATCTTACCAAAATTGTACGAGAAGCAATGCTTTCATTCTTATTATATGATAACTACAGTGAAACACGCAATTTTGCTACTCAATGCCGGTGCCAACTCGTTCCCAGGGATTTTGGATCAGATAATCAGGCACAGAAAACTTAAATGCCTTCGCGCGGGCTTTTTAAAATGTTGGACAATGAAAATATTTTAAACAGCATAGTTCACGATTGTTGTGAGGATTGCACATTTCATCAATAACTTTAATAATGTTAACCGTTGTTTCACTTTAGATATTTTATAAAACAATTACCAAATGGTTTTCCGTGCAGGATAGCATCATGCATGCATTTGGGATGTTGATCGACTTTCGGAAAGCGTAAAAGTCTCGCAATATCGCACATGAATGGATGACCCTATCATCCACGGAAAGCCATTTGGTATTCCAGTATCCGACTTAAGAGTTCCCGTAACCTCTCCAAAAGTTTTATTTTTAGTCGTGTCTCGTGATCCGGGAGCACATGGTATGAAACTAAAATAACAAATCCTTCCAACGAAAAGAACGTCGAAACAACAGAAAAAAAACGTCAAAAGAAAAAAACGTTTCAAAACGTTTAAAGAAAACCTAGTTCGTCTAGTTTGTCTTTCTAAATACATTTCGTTTATTCTCAGCCTCTTCATATTGAATAACGAAATTCGATCGAATGTGTGTAGAAAGACGAACTTGACGAACTATGTCTTCTTCAAACGTTTTAAACTATCAATTCGTTCAAGCAACTACGCCATACCTTTCAAAATTTTGTTAATATACTGCAACAGTGCTTTGACGTCTGTGTAGACTCCATAAAAATTCTTCCGAGCGCAACCTCTTCCCCAACTCACAGTACCGCTAAGGACCCATTTTCCAAACTTATTCATGTATTGCAATGGTCCCCCACTGTCCCCAAAACAAGCATCTTGTTCCCCACTTGAGTGACCAGCACATAGTTGTCGTTGTGTGATATTTCCACCATAACTATTATTGCAAGTCTTTTTTGGAATAATGCTCATGCGTAGTTCCTAGAAGTAAGGGAAAAGGTGGATGTCACAAAGCAAAGTGAGGACAATAAAGCAAGCTGAGTGAAGGTAAGATGGAGGTAAACGCTGAGGTAAAATAGGATATAGCAAGGTAAGGTAACGTAAGGTAAAGTAAAATAAGTCGAGGTAAGGTATATATAATAGGGTGTGAGGTAAGGTATATATGGTAGGGTAGGGTAAGGTAAGGTAAGGTAAGGTAAGGTAAGGTAAGGTAAGGTAAGGTAAGGTAAGGTAAGGTAAGGTAAGGTAAAGCGATCGAATTAAGATAAGCCGGTAAAGTCAAGGTTGTTAGGTAAAGCACAGCACGACAAAACAAAGCAAAGCAGGCTGCGCTAAAGGCAAGGTATTTTGAGATAAAGTAAGGTGCAATAACGTAAAGTAAGATAAAATGGACCAAGACAAGGGAAGGTTCTGGGGTGGTTGTACGAAGGCCGGATAGCGTTATCAACTGGATAGTGACTATTTCAACCGTTTAAACCCACAAATCAAAGGAAGAATAATTTTTATATAATAAAGTTTAATCTAGGTTATAGATAAAATGGGCCAAGACCATAGATATGTTATATACACTAGATAGTGCATCTAATTATTCTGCAATTCAAAAATTGAAGCCGTGATTGCAGTCTCAGGTCGTTCCCATGAAATGAGAAGATTCGTATGTTTTCTATTTCTTAAACACGGAATTTATACATTAAGTTAACCCTATTCCAAATACGTTTTTAGACTATTCAAATGATGAAAGTTATTGTTGTTTTTAAGCGTTTATTAGTGTATATAAGATATCTATGGCCAAGACAAGGAAAGGTTCTGAGGTGGTTGTACGAAGGCTGGATAGCGCTATCAACTGGATAGTGACTATTTCAACCGATAAAACCCACAATTCAGAGGAAGCATAATTTTTATATAATAAAGTTTAATCTCAATATAAAAATTAATGCCCAGCATTACGTACGCAAAAGCGCCATATAGATAAGGATATAGACATAAAATTTATTTGAGAAGTACTAACGTTTCGTCTTTGACTTAAGACATCTTCAGAGTAAATGAATATAGTATGACAATGAGTTACAAATATGAATAAATTATTATTTACAATATCAAATTACAAGGCAATAGGAATGCGGAGGATGGGAGTTAAAGGAAAGAAGTCAGGGGAGTGAGAGAGGAATGGAGCTACCTTGCTGATTCAAAGTAGGTTTGAGCTTTGAGATAAGAAGACTTTCACGGACGAGAAGTTCATCTGGAGAGGAACTGGAAGATAAAATCTTAAAATCATCAAGAGAAGCAGTATGACCTGAGTGGCTCAGATGGGAAAAGATACTCGTAAGTTGAGGACTGAGAAAGTTTAATCTAGGTTATACTAGAAACGCCTAATTTAAGAAAGCTTGAAAAATCACTATCCGGTGGATAACGCTATCCAGCTTTCATACAACCAGTCACAGAATGATAATATATCTATTAACTAAAACTCCGGATTACAAACCTTCAAGACATGGGATCTTCTATATTTTGGTGTGTCGTGAATATTTCCCCATCCAGTAACAAAATGAGTTTTGTTTATAATATCATCGTCGGTGTCGTTAGGTAGGCATATCGTTCGCACTTGAGGAGTGATTTTCACAGGCTTTTTCAGTCGAATTAGAGCCATGTCATAGTCTCCAGGAGAATAGTCGGTCAGAAAAGTGAACTTTGGATGGATGTAGAGTTCTTCTGGATACAACACCTTTTGACGGATAAATATTTTAACAATTACTAACTTGACAATACCATGTATTTAGTATCAAACCTATTAAATCCTAACAGCTCTCACAGAACAATAGAAACAACAACCACGACGACAAGAAGAAGAGGAACAACAACAACAACAACAACAACAACAACAGCAGCAGCAGCAACAACAACAACAACAACAACAACAACAACAACAACAACAACAACAACAACAACAGCAGCAGCAGCAACAACAACAACAACAACAACAACAACAACAACAACAACAACAACAACAGCAACAACAGCAACAACAAAAACAACAACAACAACAACAATATAGCCATACGACAAGCTATGACAACGCAATTAAAAAGCCATAAACAATAGATTCTACGAATATGTACAATTCAGTCAATTCAATTCTACATATAAAAATAAAGAGACGAGTTTAATATAAATATATTATTACCTGTTCGTAAGGGTCGGTTTTATGAAGGTAATGGTCGCCGGCAATATACGTCCATTCATCAGCAGCATATTGAAAGTGTCTCGAGACAAAACAATGTGCTGTAGTTAATATCCAGTGAGGATCTATCAGATTACCAGAACACACTTGGAAACTCTTGTTCTTGTTGCTTACAAAATTAACCAGCCACGGCCACGAGTTCATGGCAGCTTCATTGCCGCCAATAATTCTCCTTGACCTTGAAACATCATCCTCATTTATGAATCTTTCACCACAATCTTGGTAGGATATCTCTATAAAACAACATTAGAACAAGTGTGAAATTTGATGCATAAACTCACACGTAAAATCGTACATTCATTGTCATTCATCTATACACTTTAATCCTGCAGTTGATCTTATTTTTACAGTATGTTCATACGCGACGCATTCCTTTTAATTATTTACCCGATTTTTAATTAGAATTGCCTGGTTTTTTAGTCAAATCTGCACGGTTTGTAAGTATAATTTGCCCAACGAGAAATATTGCGGGAGGGAGGGGAGTAAGCTCTCTCACCTCGCAGCTCCTCTCTTTTCAGTCTGTGCACATTACTCACTCTGTTTGGAGTCACGATCGCACTCTCGCGTTTTGAATCCAAATCCACTTAGTCTCTGCACCTGCGCATGCTCCTCCACAGTGGTTTCGCAAGTTTTGTTACTCTAAAGCTGAAGTATAATTACACTCAACCTCGCAAGCCAGGCTCTCTACTTCCACTTCCCTCCCAAACACGAGCGTGTTTGGGAGGGAAGCGGAAGTAGAGAGCCTGGCTTACGAGGTTGAATTACACTCACTTGTCTGAAGGACGAACGCCAACGCAATAAACCACAACTTGAGTACAATATCCATTCGCAAGAACTGGCTGCGTGGTAGATTATTCTATGAAAATATATATAGAGCATTCTATGAAAAATAAATACAGAACATGGAATGATAAATCGTAACACTGATGGTATTTTCCTTTCTTTATACTATGTTATGACGTTATCAGTATATCTATAGACTATAACCACGGCGATATATATATTATAGGACATTGCCATTGGCACTAAAAATGTATTTTTTCTTATGTGAAAGAACTTTACAAATAGTTATTTAAGACATTTTACAGCTTTGACGTATCTCGTTCTTGAAATATTTTGACTGAAAACAGTGAGCTATAACCAGTTTTCGGTTGCGATTTCAAATAAATTTTGGTCTTTGCTCGGCCACTTAGAAGCAATTCTTATAAGGCAAACCCAGTAAAATGAATATAACTGGAGACCTCCAAACGGAGATTTGAAGCTAAACTTATAGTCCCAGTCTTCACGTCCCCGTCAAGTTCGCTGGTCACGCATGCGAAGAGCGCCCAATCAGTCAATCATGCTGTAAACACGCGTGTAATTTAACCCAGATTTGGCTTCAAGAAAATGATAAGGCAGTTTATCATAAGGTAGCGACGTAGCGTTCCAGATATATTCATTTCAATTCAATTCAACAGGCCAATTTCGGGGCCATATTCCAATAGTTAATATTAATAAGCTTGAATCAATTAGCCTTTCTCACAAAGGTCAAAATCTGCCATTTTTGGATTACTGTCTGCCCTCGTGAAAGATTCTGGACAATTCAAACAACGTGAAAACCGACTTTTAAAAGTTGAAATTGTAAATTTACCATTATTACGCATAACGCAAATATTTCGTGGTGCGGAGACTCTCAAACGTAGTTGAGTTGAATCAACTCCAAAAGTGTTTTTCTGTCACCGTTTTTGGTGATAAAATAACACTTTTGGAGTTCGTTCAACTCCTTGTAATTTACAGTGTAGTGTTGCCAAATGAATACGGAAGACTGAAATTTAGGCATATAGGATTCGTGTGATAATACAGAAAATGAAAACAAACTGACACGAATATGCGATAACGAACCAATGTGTGCATTATCACAATCTTAGGGTCAGTTTCCCACGGTAATGCACGTTTAATAAAGCTTAGAGAATGTCTTATCACCCGCGACCAATATGGTAGAATGATCAATGTTTTAAAAACAATGTGTAAGACAAACGAATTCGCAATAGAAAAAGCAGACCTAAATCCATAATGCAAAACTCTATCAATAATTTATGTTTCTTCGGTTCGATTATGACTATTCCCTCTAAAATTGATCTTGCTGATGTTGATGATATCGAGAATTGATCTTCAATCATGTTATTATTCATCGTCTACATTGAATCAGTCAACAAATTTTAGGTGACCAAATAGAAACAACACACCTACAAATTTGAACATCCGGGGCCGCTTCTATAATCATCGCAAGCTAGAAGATAGAATGCAAGGAGACAGCGCAAAGCAGACGTCGGGGAAATTATCCAAATTTATCACTTGGATTTGGCGTCCTTCGCCTATAGGTGAATGAAACTGATAAAACTCTTGCTTGATGTATAAAATATTCCACAGGTTAGGCCCATCGTATCTTTCGAGGACCTTTAATGGAGCTCACATATTTAACATAATAATACACGAAGACATGACAATTTTGTTAGTCCTAAACCAAACACCATTCTTTTGAAAAACCTAGAGTATGGAATTCAATACCAATTGGAATATGGAAATCCAGCTCACTAAAAGTTTTCAAAAATTAATTGTAAATAGCGATTTGTTATATACATTTTATTGTAAATAATTTAAACATGCACCTGGGAATGGCATCTTCTGATCACAGGCTTCCGTGCCTAAATAAAGTTCAACATCACAACAACACCAGCTTTATGACAAACACAGCAAATTATTCTGCTTCCCCCAACGGGAAAATAACTAAATAAACTGATGTTTACCAAATCCTCTGGTGGGCAAAGTCATGACCCGGCGTTAGACTTATTTTAAAACATCAACGGACTGCAATTTCATCAGCGAAATTAAAGTTGCATATTTCCTGAAATTTACATACAAATAACTGGCGTGATGTCACAAATAATGCTCGTTCCACGCTTCAGGCGATTAGATATTTCCACGGTCGTGTGCCAAGTAAAATCGCAATATCAGCAAGTTTCCAGTGGCTCTAGAATTTTTGTTTTTTAACCAAAAGTAAACATTTTCCCGCGAAACTTCTCCACTGGTAGCATAATACTTTTAATAAGCTGGAAATCAAGTTACGGGCACTTTAAGCCTGATTCTCATTTATCGTAAACATCGGCGATGCCCATTGTCGGTGGTCATTGATGCATACAATCTTTTGTGAATTTTCTTCTTCCTTGCTCACAGACAATGGATCGTAGAACATCGCCGATTAATAAGAACCAGGCTTTAACACCGGTTTCATTGTTTTGTGTGACGAAATTTTTTGTGCAAATATAAATTCAAGTAAATCGCTTAGCGCATGTTCCGCACTGGTATAGTAATAACACTACCGCACTGGTAATAATACTAATACTGTCGAGACATGAATATTACACTCGGGTGAATCGGGTCACATTGATTCAACAAGATTGTTCATTACACGCCCACCACTGCGTGTTGACAGCATATTTGTTTTCATCACGAAAAGCCAAGATTCTTATCGTAGCAAGTATAGAAATGGATTTTCCAAACGAATATAAACGAATAACTCAATATTTGAAAACCACACGCAAAACATTGTGGACAAACCAGTGCACGGACTTAATAATATCGCATTTGAATGCAAAACATGTGTAAATTAAATGCACAGCAAGGCATGCAGATCAAGCGATGTAATTAAAGTTCTCAGTGGTTGGGAGTGTAAATAAATTATTTTTATCAGCCTATTCGTTAAGTAAACAGCCCGTATAAGCAAACGTACTAATCTAATTTATTAATGTATTTGCCGGCAGATGGTAAAGTAAAATCGGAAGACACAAACATAAAGGAAAGAACAACATATAAGTTAATATGCTTTCATCAAATTTAATCTTGTTGCAAGTGTGTTATTGTATCAATAGTGGAAGTGGTTGGGTCGCCCTTGCCAGTATATAAATGCAATTCTATACCTGTATGAGTGTATGGTAATAACAATGGTATAGAATTGCATCTATAGCGTAGTTACATGCACTATTATTGCCATTATTGCCTATAGACGTCATATTGCCAAGACTACAATAGTTTGTTTGCAAGAAAAAGAGGTTTATTATTGATCAGGAGCTTTCAAACTGACGAGTAAAATGTTCTATTATGTTGCAGATAATCGATACTGGAAAATCAGCCTTATATTCACCTCATTTCTAACCTAAAGTTATCGCGAAATTCGTTGTACTGCAAGTTTCCTCCGAGTTTTCCTCAATATAGGGATGGGGTTCTGACAAATATCCAGTGAAGCATCGCGAAAAAAGACAAAAATGCACACTCCTTCAGCCAAATATCTAATTTGACAACCAAACGAATTTCTATTTGTACATGTACAAAAGGGTTGTAAAGTTAATAAATAAATAAAACTGTAATTAAATACAATACAATAGTAACTCCGAAAACGGATGTTAGCTATGTCATGCGGTATACTCATTTACAGGGATCAGTTCCAATGTATCAAATATGTCTGCCGTCGCGGCGCCTTCATTGAATTACTTCAAGAACATCGTACTCAAGGAGTCAAGGACATATTAACCTGGAGGGCAAACTTAAAACACATTCCGCACACGAGTGACATGCACTTGACTTGGAAAATGACATTCTCATTGTACACATCAACTGCCTATAATGGATTTTTACACCAGCATTGATGCTTTTTATTTCACTATTTAGAGGATCATGCAAACAGATCATCCCCATTCCAACTATAATTATATGGTATCTATAAGAGGCATCATCAACGTCTCATGACAATCTATATTAGACGATTTTAAAGTGGTGAAAAGTCGTTAACAAAAATATTGATTAAATAGCATGCACCCGTTATTTTTGTTGCTTTTATCCCTAACTTTGTCATCTCAAAAATTAAGATCCTATTGCAATGCCTCAGTTTGAAAAGGCAGCGTTTTAGAACAGATTACAATTAAAGCATGGCGATAGTATCTGTTTGTGTACTCAGTGCTGTTATCAACCGAATGCAAATGCGTCTTCAAAATCAAGAAACCAGCGGGGCCAAGGTGTCTTTACGACATTTCTTCGTAAGAATGCAAGGTCAACAAAAGAATAGCAATAGCGCGTGCGCTATATTGCTTAATGCAGAAATTCAAAGAAATAATAAATGGTGTATAAAATGCAATTAAAGTAATAAGCCTAACAAATGTGAAATATAATATTGTATAACTAAAGAGCCTAAAGGAATACTTTGACGACGGCAGCCAAAGCAAGTAAAACACATCATTTTCAAAGAGTAAAAATTATTGGGTAGAATGTGATTCGATTTTTCAACACGTGGAATGGACGAAACGAAGAGACTATATATACACAAATAAATAAAATATTTTATGTTTGAACAAACACATAATTAATTATACACGCACATAATTTTTTTATAAAAAATGATGTAGGCCTAATATTTTCAACTTATAACAAATGAATACCTATATTTATGATAAGCGCATGCAGCTTTATACCGATTTTTAAAACTTGGAAAATGCCATAAGTAGGAAACACCAAATTGGATTATATCCTATATATATATATATATATATATATATATATATATATATATATATATATATATATATATATATATATATATATATATATATATATATATATTTGCGTCTCAGTTGAGAAAATAATTATCTATACGAAAAAGAATGGCAAATTAGTTCCCAAATTAGTTTATGTAGTTGGAATTCGTTTGAATATAAAATCATGACATGATATAGCATACGCATGCAATTTACATCTATAGGCCGTGGAAGCTATAATCTCAATTCCATGGTCCCAACATATGCAAGTTTTAGATTAACAACAATGGGCCCATGCAAGCAAAAGTATAATGATCGAAACTTTAACCGAAATATAGCCTATCATAAATATTCGCTATACAATATAATCCTTCATAATTTCTGACCAATATTATAACGATTTGTTCACCAGTTTCGTAGTATATATATATCTGCATTTCTGCCGAATATGATGCAGCCATTGACATTTCGTCTGCTTGCTGTATTTTGTATTATATATAGTGCGATGATATACAGATGCCATGAACGATAAGGAATTAAACTGATAGACACGAGTAGCTACTTGTAACAAATGCGCAAAACTTTTTTTGTGATAGGCCTAATTGAACATACAAAATATAGTAAACGCTCAATAATTTCCTATTGTTGCCATAGTAGACTATAAACCAGAAGTACTTGTATATTATTAATTGTTTAATTATCCGACTTACCTACGCTAAACAAATAGAAAAACTTGTGATACTATAAACTGTGATACTAGCTATAAATGAGACTCGATCGTCTATATGCCATACTATCAATCTGTATGGCTGTCAGCCATACAGAGGGACATAAATAACTCGGAGCGTGCCGCCTAGACATACAAAATCACTACTGGAACCCAACCCCGAGCATATACATGCATCATCATAATAAATACATTAAACGACAAATAACTCAATTTATAAAGCCTTACCTATTGATCCTTTGCTTCTTTAGGCAAGAGATTGTTGATTTTGGAAGGTTAGGAACCGTTTGACAAATGAACCAGTATAATACAATCTTCAAAATTCGGGATTACCAGAACTGAAATATAGAAACCCCGTTTGAGTGGTATTCTCAGGAAACAAAACACAAGCTTGCCGAAGGGAGTCAATGGGACACTAACCAGGGGGCTCAATTGACCTGTGTGATTTCGCTTGTTTAATACCCAAGTGTCAATTTCATGTTTCTTGTGGAGTTGCGAGCGCTGTTCACGAAGATACTGAACAATGGCGATACCGCGCTGATTTTATTAGCACGATAACGCGTAAATGTGGCAATATTAACAGGTTGAAAGGGTCGAAGTGATGAGCGCGCCATTTAAATACTTTTAAACATTGCAGAATTCCGCGATGAAAGATGTGTAGAGAAGTGATTTAATAACAGTACAAATCTAAGGAAATTTGAAACGAAGCCAAAACTGAGGCTACCAAACATGCGTGTTTGAGTGTTTTGCAAAGCTCTTTTGTTTGAAACGTGCAGAATGGTCGTTGATATGAAAAGAGGTATGAGCTATATAATATTCCCCTGACTTTGAGAAAGAGATGAAACATAGGACTGAACTGCCAAATATTATACTATAGTAATCGCGATATTATATCCCGTGCGCTTAATTTGGTTTTCGATTAGAATAAATTGCGCTCTTTGCAACTCGCAAGCCCAGCTGATTCGATTGCTCAGTTGAAAAAGGATGCATGTATGATTGGTAGAATCCGGCTTGAGTCAACCATAAGTCAACTGTACGTTGACAATACACTGTTGTGTTTTTATTCTAAATAGGTAAACATTTTACCATGTGTGAACATATGTTGATTAAAGCTGGGGAGGGTTGTATCCCCAGCTAGATTATCTCGCTCGGAGCGAGATAAAAACGCTTGGAGTGGTTGTTAGATCTTGTACAATATAATAATAATAATAATAATAATAATGATGATTTAATAGCATTTCCACATAGTGGCTCTTCTATGCTACAAGTGAGTTTGATTATAAGATAACAAAGTATACAATACATACAACGGAGTACATAATACGACACAACAAGTATTACAATACGTAGTATGTTATACATTACAGTATTTAACAACTGACATTACTTATACACAGTAATATACAGTATAGTTATACACACAATGTCAACAGAGTTTACATTAATATAAATGAGACAACAAAATTGAAGAAGGACAAAGTGAGAGAGCATCCATTCAATATCTATTGCAACAAATTTGGATATTGATGATGAAGGTGACCTTGAACATTAACTGTCCACTTCATAATACAACTGTGATAATACACATGGAATATGTAAAAAAAGATGTAAGACATCCGGTTACCATAGCCTGCTACGAGCAGGCTAGGTTACAAACGTGTTGATTTGAGTTAAAAGTCACGTCTCGATTAGCCCCTATGATTACCTATGAGTTGTTATGCTCACTGATTTCTGATTATACTTAATTATTAAATTCAATATCTTTGTAAATATTTAATAAGAGTGTGCAAATAAATATTCTGCTTCTTCTGTTTGATCGGATGGAAGATATGGATTGCGGCACTTGGTCCGTTTGCCACAAAGTCTCTTTTAACAAAAAAGCTAGGGGTCTTGAATATTTCAACTATATATTTGTGAATGAATTGTTCTCGTAAGGAGATATTTACCATGTCTCTTCTAATGGGCCCCATATATGATTTCTAAACTGACTAAATGGTGCTCCCATTATGCTTTGCACGCTTAGAGTTTGAGAGATTAAGGTTTCCCAAAGGACAACCTTTTTTGAATTAGCTATAGCTATATATATATACTTACAACTATATTAAGAATGTGGTTAAAAAGAAAGTGCGAGGTATTTCTAACTATAATAACATTGAAGTGGTAAATTGCTCAACGGATTAGCATATTTTTCACACCAAAGAACTTAAAAAATTTACAATATTGCAACTATTTTGTTGATGGAGGTGAGAAAGATGTACTTTTTGCAATACCTGATGACAAATACAAAATACACACAGGAACCGCGGTTTAGAAGTGTACAAAATGTGTACAATAATAATATTATTGTATTAATATACAAATAATGAATGTTTATGAGTGCAACGGTAAAAATATTTTCATGTTGTGAAAGAGGGAATTTTCCATTCACGAGGCGATAGGCGAGTTGGAATGGAAAATTCCATTTTCATCGAATAAAAATATTTTTACTATTGCACGAATGTTAAATGAATTAAATACAAAACAAATACATACCTTGTTGAAAAATAATAAAATCCAACAAAATCGCACAAAGTATCGTAAAAATTATCGTAAAAATATTGTATTTTTACTTTAATTCCATCAGACTCAGAGTTGAATCAGCTATGATTACGATACGAAAAGGATTTAAAATTTAAATTATTGAATTTAATTAAACCTTAAATTTTAATTCCATATCACGTGATCATAATCAGCCAATTAAATGACCAGAATTTAATAAGGTGTTATATAATGTGTGATAAATCATGAATGACGTTCAAATGCTGGGTAGTCGTTTTTTTACATTCACACCCCGAACATTCGTTTACAAGTGCCAATACAGTATTAATATTAGAGAGTTTGGAAAAATATTAGGATTTAGGCATCTCACTCGATAGAACAAATTGTTTAAGGGATTTGTAGGGATTTTGAGTGTAATTTTTATAATAATACGTTTATTAGACCTAATCTGGAACGTTTGCGAAAAGCACAACTATATAGGCCCTCCGCTAAGATTTAAATTTAGATTTAAGAATCTTGCTAAGATTTCAATTTTAAACGTTACTTTTCATCAACGAATAGGACGAGTTCTTAATTATAACTTGAGCCTTGAGGTAACGTAAAAGGCTGGAATCCAGTCCGAATTTGAGTGGTTGGAATGAAATCTCATATTTTTATTACGAATTCTTTATTCTTATATCCACTAATACAGGGGGTAAGAAAAACTTTTGTATTTGAGTTGGATAATATCTTTATTGAGTACAAGAAGAGTAGAAGAATAGTTTTATGAATTAATGAGTTGATTAAGTTTTATTGAGTCAATTTTTCATTTTACCTTGATCAACAGTCTTATTACACACAAAATAATATAAGATATTTTACGAATCGGTCTATGATTGAATATGTTTTATTAATGAAAATGTGATGGAATAGTAAAGTCCAGCACCTGCCTGTAAATGAATGTCACAGTTTCCACTGATGACTTTAATCAACGAAGAGCCAATAAGAAGCCAGACTATAATATATATTGGCGGTTCATATAATTACAATCAAAGGCGAAATATTATTAGTTGTACATGAGGTCAATCAAATATTTACTTAAGCTGTCAATTTTATGTATTAAAGAAGTGCCTTGGCGGAAGGACAGATAACCAAATTGAAGATTAAGCAAATAATAGAATCCGGAAACGTGTGTTAAAACAGTCAATTAATAGCTCCTAATGAGTAGGGATAAAAACAACTGTGATTCGAGAGCAGATCAGTTTACGACTGAACATTTTTCAGCACTATAGGAAAACAAATTGGACAATTTGTCAAATTTGCACCGATGACGGTGTGCCTTAAAGTGTGGGAGAGTAGGACATCTTGACGCTTATATATATTTTCGTGCAGAAATGCATTTTTCATTTAATTGGGTATCTTAAATCTTGTAAAACCATATTTTGAGTTAGAAAGTTATTTATCTCGAGTCAAAAATGCAAAGCATCGCTAAGCGGTTACAAGGTTTAGGATATCAGCGCTTAGTTTTCCAGTTAAAGTTGGATGATATCAATGAATATCGCTTATAATTTACGTGTATATCATGTCCTATTTGTAAGTCAAATGATGTGGGTGATGAATATCATTACTTTTCAAGTTGTAATAATGGTAAGTTTAGTAACTCACCTACGTTGTCGTAGGATACAACTCGCCTACGTTGTCGTAGGACAAATTCGCCGACGTTGTCGTAGGACACAACTCGCCTACGTTGTCGTAGGACACAACTCGCCTACGTTGTCGTAGGACTGACACAACTCGCCTACGTTCTCGTAGGACAAATTCGCCTACATTGCCATAGGATACAACTCGCCTACGTTGTCGTAGGACAAATTCGCCTACATTGCCATAGGATACAACTCGCCTACGTTCTCGTAGGACAAATTCGCCTACATTGCCATAGGATACAACTCGCCTACGTTGTCGTAGGACAAATTCGCCTACGTTGTCGTAGGATACAACTCGCCTACGTTGTCGTAGTACACAACTCGCCTACGTTGTCGTAGAACACAACTCGCCTACGTTGTCGTAGAACACAACTCGCCTACGTTGTCGTAGGACACAACTCGCCTACGTTGTCGGATAGGACACAACTCGCCTACGTTGTCGTAGGATACAACTCGCCTACATTGTCATAGGATACAACTCGCCTACGTTGTCGTAGACATACAACTCGCCTACGTTGTCGTAGGATACAACTCGCCTACGTTGTCGTAGGACACAACTCGCCTACGTTGTCGTAGGACAAACTCGCCTACGTTGTCGTAGGACACAACTCGCCTACGTTGTCGTAGGACACAACTCGCCTACGTTGTCGTAGTACACAACTCGCCTACGTTGTCGTAGAACACAACTCGCCTACGTTGTCGTAGAACACAACTCGCCTACGTTGTCGTAGGACAAACTCGCCTACATTGTCGGCATAGGACACAACTCGCCTACGTTGTCGTAGGATACAACTCGCCTACATTGTCATAGGATACAACTCGCCTACGTTGTCGTAGAACACAACTCGCCTACGTTGTCGTAGGATACAACTCGCCTACGTTGTCGTAGGACACAACTCGCCTACGTTGTCGTAGGACACAACTCGCCCACGTTGTCGTAGAATACAACTCGCCTACGTTGTCGTAGAACACAACTCGCCTACGTTGTCGTAGAACACAACTCGCCTACGTTGTCGTAGGATACAACTCGCCTACGTTGTCGTAGGACACAACTCGCCTACGTTGTCGTAGGACACAACTCGCCCACGTTGTCGTAGGATACAACTCGCCTACGTTATCGTAGGATACAACTTGCCTACGTTGTCGTAGGATACAACTCGCCTACATTGTGTCGTAGGACATAACTCACCTACGTTGTCGTAGGGCATAACTCGCCCACGTTGTCGTACGATACAACTCACTTACGTTGTCGTAGGGGAGTTGTGTGCTTGATTTACACAGTACAACTCAAGTTCTAAGCAGGTTGCATGCATATGCTATACAGTTTCAGGCAAACGTTGTGCAGTGTAATCGGTCTTAAAGGAATTTATTAACGACATAATCATGGAATATAGTTATGGAAGAAAATGACTTCGAATAAATTGGAGGAAAATTTTAAAAAAATTTAGAATATAAGATGACGTATTTTCAGCGGTATATTCATCTTATTATGCACCACTATACGACATGCGATAATTGTTTGGGTGGACACTAAGACGCTTAGCTTCTTGCTCTTGATTAGTTTGCAAATTTCTGTCATCTGAATTAAAATGAAAGGAAGCGACTTAGGTCGGAATAGTATTTTGTAATTGACGTTAACAATAAAACGCATGATCCCAATGTAAGACAATATACATGGTCACTTTTGTTGAATGAATCCAAAAACAGGTTTCCATCAATGGTTTACGCTTGCTCATGCTTGTTTGCTTGCCTGCTTAGACTTAGTTGCTATAATATATTTTCAAGTACAAGTTTTTGATTGCTTGCCCGTCCAGGAAGACTTGCCAGAAAAAGGTGCACACCTCAAAGTTCGCGTATACGGGCGCAAAGTTTTCCTCATTTTATTTGTTTCTGTTATTTACATTAAGTTGCAAGAAGTTGTTGCAATTTACTTTGACGGCAAGTAGTAAAAAAAAATTTAGTTGCAACGGGAAAATGTTAGAGGCAGGTGTGAAGTGCTTAAAAATACGTTGGCGAACAGTTGCCGAACGTAGCTGCATAGCAACAGAACATTGATAGGACTGTACATACAGCCTAATGACTGGTTACGATTTACTGCCTACTTCCCAGAAAATCACTTGCCATGCATGCACACCGCCCCCGCACTGCCTACGGTAGTCCAAGGTAAAAACTTGAGGGAAACTACATGCAAAAACCTCACTGTACTTACCAAACGTACGCTTTTAAATCACACAGGCAGACACAGATGTGAAAATAGCTGGGAGGTTATCCAATTCAGTTCTGCACGCCAATATATATCTGCCAAGAAGAAGCGATACATTAGACAGAAACACAAGCCAGGCCGTATCAACGATATTGAAATGAAAAACGTTTTCCACAGCAGGCATATCGTTGTATAGTTATACTAAATATGCAAACAACTTTTCGGCCTATCCCTTACTTGCTTGCCTTTCTTCAAGCAAAACACCAAACGACACAAAATTGAACTTGCAGTGTAGTCAAATGGCTGCCAAAATCAGTTATCAGCACTTCTTATGCGAGAAGACAACAAAATGGATTCGTTTTACATCCCATTTCAATATGAAGTAATTATTAATGAGCGTTATTGATAGGTAAGATTGAATATGCTGTTTTTCATTAAATTACCAACAGATATAATTGATCGGCAGGCGGCAACATTTCACATAAACGGCATGATTTAAATTTTGTTTTTCGTTCTCAAGATCATTTTTCAATAAAGTTCAGAAAGATTTTATCGTAAAATTAACCAATTTTTCCACAAAATTAGTAGTATGTCCAGGCTGATATGTCCTAGGTCTAGAAATTCGAAAAAGATTCCCACATTGAGATAAGCTATATCGGATCATTAATGCAATAAAACCGTTATTTATACAAGTAATCAATCAAGCAAGTAGTTCCAAGCTAGTCGATCAGCGCGGTGTGGAAAGCAAGTGAAAAAAATTACGCATTTATTGTTAAAACGTGCCAGCAACAAAATTCAGAGATGTTTATTGCCAATTTGGACTTACTTTTAGTCAGGCTGAATAAGAATGAGATTAATTTAGTTGATTAATAATTAAAAACAACTCCTTAAAAACGTACGTCGCTGCATGCGTTGATTACCTGACGATTGAATGCAGAATGGCAGGAATAAGCCCTCTGATAGCCGCAGAACTTATGCACCTGCCATTCCGCGTCAGAGTGGCTCAGTGAATATACAGTTGCAGTCACAGGGTCTGAATAGACAACCTTGAAAAAAAGAGGCGTTCATTTCCGAACAAACAGAATGTGGAAAATTCAATAAAGCATTAAAGCCACTTTCCTATTTTTCAAATGTTTTGCAAAAAAATCCTATAGCTAGCAAAGAAATGAACGTATGTACTGTAAACTATATATTTGTGAAAGAAGCGCTGATATAAAAATGTTTGAAAATCGTTGGATGGTGTCAGATCGACAATGGTTGGTTATTTGAACAAGTCTTGACGGGTCTAAAAGATCTACTAATAGGTGACCATTCGAAAGAGCCAATCTTGCATGCATGTACCCAGGTCCCAAGTGCAGGAAACCACCGTGCATGTATGAACTGGCTCACAAAATGTCTCAGTTTTTGCTACTCTTAAGGTCAATAACTTTTTTATCAACTAGAGCAAACATTACTTTAATAATATTTGCAAGAATAAATTAGTTCTTGGTTTACGGGTCGAAAGTTTGTGATATAACAACACATGCAAATGTTTCCACAAAAACATTAATTTGCGCCTGCTAATAGTATGTAAAAAAGTGGGTTCTCGGGATCCTGAGGAACATTTGCCTTGCCAAGTGGATTGAGGAACAGTTTCACTTTTTCACACACACGTTATGGGAAAAGTAATTAGATCATACTCCCTTATTTGTCATTTGTGGCATGAAAATACATCCAGTCACATATACGTTTATACTTTGGTTGAAAACTATAATGTGGCTACGGTCAAGTATTCCATCGTTTTTACGCACTTTTGAGGAACATTTGAAAAAGGCAAATTCAGGATCTGCTAAACATTAAATGGCTACTTTCTTCAGTCGTTGCTTCCTCAATGAGGGTCGCAATCAGGGGTTGTCCTCTTTTCTGGTACCGATGGCGATGTACAAGGTGGCGCAAGGGCAGTGAAAGTGGGGCCGGGAAAGGGGGTATTATGGAACACGAAAGACAGCTCCAGGGGGATCCAGGGTATGCTCCCCCGGGAAATCTAAAGTCCATGCGATTACCTGCAGCATTTTGGGGTAAGAAATAGAATATACAGAATTCCAAAGATTGTATACAGTATACTGTATAAACCTGGAAGCATAAACAATGAAAATAAATACTTCACCTTTGTTTTCATTGAAGCTCGTTCCATGCACACCAGAAGGTCGTTAAACTCAGACATTCTATACCCATTTGTTTATCTCTTTTCGACATATTGCATGCACAAAATGATCATCTGTTTTGGATCAAAACCGCCAAACCGGACCGACAATATTAAGTTTCGGGACCGATTTCATAAATTTGGGGGGTGGGGTGGGATGTCACCTCCCTTCTTATATGTTCTCCAAATGAAAATCTACCGAATATTATTTAATATTTGAATACTGCCATGCAACGTTGCTGAAGGTGGCGAAGTGATAAGATTGTCAAAGATATTTTACCTTCATGGATTTCACTAAGTATCAAGTATGGTCTGGTTGCTTGCAGTGTCTCGTAAACAATACAATGCAGTTAAGTTAGGAAGGCTGTCATCATCCCTATTCTACGGTTAATTTATTATTCACTAATATCAAGTTCCCTGTAAAGTGGACTAAAAAAAAGCTATCAGACAATGAACCGGCCAACTATTGTGTCTTTGTCTGATAACGTTGTCCACCATTACCTAATTTTTAAATACATATATGTGAATATATACAACGAGCCCAATTTACCGTTATGTTTCTTTTATATCGCACATTTCATAAGCAACAAAAATATTAAATCTTAGGTAGGCAATGATCATGAAGTAGAAAATATATTGTATGTATTTATGCATGCATAAGTGTGCTAATATTCGACCACTTAAAAACATTATATCAAGGTCAAAATAATGTCGCTTGACAAGTTAAAAATATAATATTAAGTGTCGAACTGTACCCAAGAAGGCATTGTCAGATTGTTCAGGAACATCTTACAGGTGCATGGTATATAGAGTATCACATTAATCATTATATTGTACAGTATATTGTATAGTAAGCAGCTATAGTGCAATAACTTACTGTAGTCTAACAGACACTACTATGTATATGCAGGAAAACAAATTAAATGTAGAAAAATCTGTACTGTATGAAATTACCGTATAAAAAATCACAAACCCATATTCAATAATCGGCGTTTTGCAAGTTCCAATCCCACACTCATCAATTGACTTGTCGTGAGTTATGCTTCTCCGTTACATACACAACTAGACAGTATATGTGTTATATGAACTACAGACTTAATTATATTTGCAGATTTTAAAGTATAATACCCACGACCTCCCACTATTTATAAACTATAATGTATACATAATAATAAGATTATAATCTTACCTAAAGCTGATGGGTCTTGGTAGGGTACCAAGAAAAATTTTTCATGTTCTTGCAATAAGCTGAAAAACACAGGGACATGATTAGGCAGTCAAATTTGGAGAAGGTGAATCACGCTGTGAATGAATAAGTGCATGTCTGTGTGTGTGGCCTGTGCTTCCACAGCTTTATATATAATTGATTAGTTGCTCCTTGCCCTTGGATATAGCCGACCTTATAGCAATAACATTAATATTGCGGGAAACGAGTTCTTTAAGATTGATTACTTACATCGGCATCAACGCGTGGGCTGTATTTGGCAAGTTGTTCATTTATAGTAATCTACACTTAAGTCAAAATCCGCGTATTGGAGAATCATGCAATATTGGCAACATTGAGCTATACGACAAAATGATGTTTTTGTGCATAATAAAGCGAATGAGAGTTGATGACAAAATAAAGTTTTGGTATTCGAACGATGTTTTAACATAAAATACACGATTGTTGGGAAAACATTTAGAGCATGCAGCAGTTAACCAAGATCACGTGACTGTGATTTCTCATCTCGATCATCCTACACACGTAAAAATCTCACATCTTGTAGCAAGTCTGCCAACAAGCCGTCAACAAGTTGTATTCGCACTGCTTGTCCCAAGTTGCCAACAAGTTTGGAACAGGATATTAACAATTTGTAACAACCTTGTTGAAATTATCAGGCATGTTACAAGGTTTTTCCAACAAGTCCGATACAGTTATGATATAACAGTATTGTTACAACCTTGTGTCGTCAGCCTTGTAACATTCTTGTTTATCATGACTGTATCAGACTTGTTAGAACAACCTTGTAACAAGTCTGATAATGCTATCAAGCTTGTTCCAAGTTGTTAACAGCTTGTTCCAAACTTGTTCCAACAACTGGGAACAAGCAGTGCGAAGACAACTCGGTCGACAGCTTGTGAACAGATTTGTAACAACTTGTTTGCAGACTTGTAACAACTTGAGTGTTTTTACGCGTGTGTATAGTTTGGTCCGGGCTTTAGAATAAACCTAAAATCAACGTTTCATGTTTTCGAAACACCATATTGATTTTGTATCAGGCGTATTGTTACCTACCATATTTGCTTACATTTCTAGCGCATATAGGATAATCGGCTAGCCTCCTCCGCAGGCAACTCTTGAGCACAGAATATTTGAGGGTTTTTAGTGGGAATTATTGTGGTTTGGAGGGACATGAGGACTTCAAAGAGGAATTGGAAGAAAAGCAGAGACGAGCGTGAGAAAGATTGTTTTAACTTTCTCAGATAGCCGAAGAATTTTGCTTTCCACTCTTGATAGAGCTAGGGCCGCCATTTTATAATACGCAAACTATTCTTGGGGGGTAAGTACGAAGTCCTGCAAGTGAAGTATACCCAGCACATATTTGGACGGGCAATTCGCCTTATTAGGATACACACCGCCAGCCTAGTCGTTATGTTATTGTTCTGTGTGAACTCTACGAATTCCCAAAAGTGCAATACTACTCCAAAATTGGAATTATGCATCCAAGATACACAGTTAACAATAGTGTCAGCTCGTGTTCGCATAGAACGTTTAGCTACAATTAGTGAGATTGAAAGATACACTTAGACTCGGTTTTTTTTGTACCGGAATTGCGCAAAATAGCACGTAACCTCCTTCCCCCCTTCCATTTCAGTATTGCTGTGTGTGCTGGGAGAGTTATCAACAACACAATAGATCACCAAACTACTCTAACAACATTGAACGGGGGGGGGGGGATATGCTACAATCTCAGCCTAACCAGTCCACGTATTTTGTCACTGATTGTAGTTATAGTGACATTGAGTAGAACATGCAGCTGAAGTCCTTCAACAATTGAGGTAATTGCGGCTCATGATTAGTCATGCACTGACCTTGATATGTAATTATCACATTCAATTGAACAATTATTGCAAGAAATCATTCAAATTTTGCACCTGCTGACATTTCTTTCCGGTTCCATATCAAAAGCCTCAGTATTGATTTAGAGAGAATGAAATATTACTTTTGCTATGCTTTTACTGACCGCTACTCATTTGGTTGAAGTGTCTGAATCTTTATTACGATTGACTATAGATATCGGCATTATCAGCCAAATGCACTAGCTCTGTGTGTGCCGCTTGCTTAGACAAGAGTTTCGGTCAACAATCGCAAAAAGAAAGAATTGTTATTTCGAACCTGTAATTGAATTTCGATAATTATACCCTAGGTTGGCAAGTGTAAAAGCTTTTTACTGCTGCACTTTATTTGCATATTACAACCGATTATACATTATTTACCTCCAATGATTGGGGCACTGAGAAATTTTTTCACACGCGTATCTTAGGGGTCAGATTCGGTTTTAAGAAAAAGATAGGCAGTTTATCTGAAGGTAGCGTTCCAGTTATATTCATTCTGATGACCCGGTGCCTGGAAAAACGTTTGAGGAGATCCTGGGGAGGAAAGCGGTTTACATCTTGGATGAAAAATATAGAGATTCTGAACAGCGAAGGTTTACTATGCAAGCAGTCATTTACGAGCAGCAGCGAAGATTAGTTGCATGAGCCAAATAGTGATTGACCGATATTTGGAATTGGAATGAGGCTATCATGTTATCTGTAGGCAAACAGAATCGGTCTGAAGTTCCTGTTTTTTCCATTCGTATGATGCAACCAATTATTTTGGAAATAAAATAACTCTTCAGAGGCAGTCTATTTACCAAGCAGATGCCAGGGGGGGATTAAGTTGGCAACATATGACTAGCTTTTGTAGCTGAAAATTTGATGCAATAAATTTGATGCAATCTATGCTTAATTTGAAGAGTTATAGGTACAGCTTTGTTATATACATTTAGTTTAATGCCAAATAATATGCAACAATGAATGATGTCATTCAACAATCGGAATCAGGCCGATTGTGACTTGGTGGGTCAATCACTAGAGACAAAGCAACCTGGCAAGTGAAGCTTTTTACTTCGGCTTCGCTACAACAGAAGTACAATTTCAGAAGCACATTACGATGATGGATCTACAAATCCCTTCAACAAGTAGTAGTATAGCCACGTTAGTTCAATTATATCCAACACCCAAATATCAACACAACCGAAATAATTTGGTTTCGTAAATTAATTCAACAACACAAGGTGCATCCTTTATTAAATGTTGTTTTCACACAAGTAACAAATATAAAGATCCTAAGTCAACACAGTATGCTTTATTATGCTTTACTCAAGTTGTTTGGTAAAACAACAACTTGCTGCTGGTGTACAGCATGAGCACACAACATGCTACACTATTACATAAGAGCAGTTGATTGCTCGTATACATAACATCACTTGAAATTAAAGCCGCATTACTTAAAAACATGAAGCCGACGGAACTCGGTCATGACTTATGGCAAACTGACGATAGCTATCTGCTGCCGAAGGCAGCGCCCTATTCTTGACATGAAGTATTGCGTGCCTGCGTTTACTTGTGTCCAGTCTCTTTGGCCGAGTTATGTATAGTCGATTGAGATTTGCGTCTTCAGTGTCTGTCTGCATGCGTGTATGTATGTGTGTGTGTGTGTGTGCGTGTGTGTGTATGTGTGTATGTGTGTATGTAATGTATGTATGTATGTATGTATGTATGTATGTATGTATGTATGTATGTATGTATGTATGTATGTATGTGTGTATGTGTGTATGTATGTGTGTATGTATGTATGTATGTATGTATGTATGTATGTATGTATGTATGTATGTATGTATGTATGTATGTATGTATGTATGTATGTATGTATGTATGTAAAGATGTCGTAATTCCGGGGAAATAATTAATGCTACAGGAAGTTTTTTTAAACGAGGGGGGCGGTCAAAATTTATTTTGTATTGCGCTCGCATGACACATTTTATACATATGTTGGGTTTTCACAAATCGACAATATTTTGAAATCAGGTAAGGATATAGCTTTATTTCTTTCTGGTGATATTATACAAAGGCATTTATATTTACATCTGCTGTTAGAAGTGTTCGATATGAGGTATTTGAAACAATAATCAATATGATTTCGCCAATTTATCGGCAGATCGTCTTTATATACAACTATAAATAGGAGTCCAGGAATGCCGGAAGTTGCTGAGGGCAAGGGGTGCAATTGGTTAACAAGAGGGCATACTCCTTAACAAAAGGGTACCAATGAAAATGAAAGGGCGTCATGATCCAACATTCGTGTCGACCTCCCTCCCCGTCACCAAATTTTTTCGGACTGAATACAATGATTTAGGCACAATTCCTCCTTAATTTCTCGCCAAAAATTCCATAAGTAATGCTTTCCGTTTCACCTTTCGCCAAATGGATAACAACTTTGCCGAATTCCTGACGCTGGGCGGTGGAACACTCCCGCACACATCTTCGAGCGACGTTTAATTCTGTCTGTTGTAAAAGTTTTGTGCACCCGTTACACCCATAGTCTGCACCCGCACTGCACTCACAAAGTTGAAAATGTACGTAAAAGGCAAGGGGTGCAGTTGCACCCGCTGCACCCGTGGTTCCGGCATTCCTGTAGGAATCAAAATGTGCTTTTGGTTTTAATATTTGTTTGTGTCAATTGTGTGGCGATGAGTGTATAGTGTTCACTCAGTTTATAGTGTTCATTCTAGATGTTCATAGACATAGCAATGTGCTTTCAGCACGTTTTAAAAACAAACGCGGAATGTTGTGTATGCTTTATCAATTATCATGTAAAGATATTCCTATTTAACATTTTCCGTGTCTCTATAGAGTTATAGAAACACGCGTGGAAGTTTGAGAGAAACGAGAAATTGCGTGGGAACTCGAGCACGAAGTGCGAGTGTTTCCACGCAATTTCGAGTTTCTCCCAAACTTCCACAAGTGTTTCTATAATAAACTCTATAGTAAGCACATATTCTGTGCTTTATAGGAACACAGAAAAAATGTTTTCTATTTCCTTTATTAAATAGCCTTTTAAAAAACAATAAAAAGATAAATTTATTGATTTTAATTATATTCATTCAAATATTACTTCTATCTCAATATACGTTCGTGTAAAGAATAATTAAAGCATAGGCATAGCCAAGTAAACAAGTATATCGCTGTCAAAACAACAGACAGCACTTAACAGACTTACTTTAAAATATATAATTCACTCAACAACATATACATGCTTGCAAAGAAAGCACTGTTTTAAATAGATAGTAAACGTTTAAACATGATTAAAAACGATAGTAAACATGATTAAAAACGTCGCGAGGAAATATTTTTTTGAAAAGACAAAGTAAAATATCTTACCTTGGTAAACAGTCAAACAGATACAACGTATGCTGTATTATACTTTGTGTTTTGTGCTTTAGGTCCGTCTTCGCTTTTTATGTCACCAACAAAGCGTTCCGACGTAAATAATAAGTATTGTTTGTATTTTGTCTTTCAAACTCCCCCGCAATCCACACAACCCGCGTGAAAATTCCCCGTGTTTCTATCGAATTATAGAAACACGGGTTTTTTGACCAATCAGCGCCCGTGTTTTTAACAATTATTCGCCGAAGGCGAGGTGATTATCGGAGAATATTCGCCGAGACGAAGTCGAGGTGAATATTCCCCGATAATCACCGAGCCTGAGGCGAATAATTGTTTTAGTATTTTTGTGTTTTTTGGGACTGAATTTATTTTAATTTCGCTTATTTCTTTGTCAGTATAATGGCCACACAACGGCCAGCCGCCATTTTGAAAATTTCGGTTTTGTTATATTCACCTGTAAAAATATTTATCATTTATAGACCCGGAGCGAGGGGGATTCGGCGGAATATTACCTGAAGTGATGATATTTTCCGATGGGCTTTGCCCCGAGGAAAATATAATCACTGAGGGTAATATTCCGCCGAATCCCCGGAGGGTCTATAAATGATATATTATACCGAAAGTTAAAGAACCCACCAAGTTCAGAATAAACTTTAAAACTTGAAGCGAATATAATTTTTAATTTCTCATGTATACCTGAGTTTTTGACGTTTTCTCTTTAAAATATTTGAGCATGTATCCTTTGGATCGTTGAAGGTAACATACGTCTTGAAAATCTTTGGTTAACTTAAGCTACGTTTACACGCTGCGATTTGTCGGGCCGATTTTGGTAAATTATCGATGCCCCTTCTTCGACATTTAGCGATTTAAACGTTCAATTGAAGCTGTCCGCTCTCTCGTCTGTTCATATTATAGTTTTCTGCGTGCGAAAAGTTTTCAACAACTTTACAACGGAAGAAAAATCGTTGAATCGTGAGAAAAATCTGTGGTTTTGTTACAGATTTTTCTCCCGATTTTGTGAATCGCAAGGTGCTGACACGAGTACTCACGACAGGTTATTTACATACAGCGAGCAAAATCGGCCCGACAAATCGCAGCGTGTAAACGTACCTTTAATAAATCTTCTGTACGAAATTACTAACAACAGCTCGCGAACGCCATATTGTTTCAGAGCGTGTTGTCCACGTGTCCACGCGTCACGCGTGAGATACTAGTGAGCTTAATTAAGCAAGTCACGTTTTTGACAACACGGACGTCGACGGGAAGTAAAGTTGACGTTTTTCACCAATCACAGCCCTTGACCCAGTCTTCTGACGTTACTCATGCCGTTCGTGTTGTCAAAAACGTCACTTGCTTAAGCTCACTACTGTAATATCCCACGGTGGATCTACCGTGGGATATTATAGTATCTCACGCTGCATTGCGAAATCATGAATTTGAGTGAATACCGTCAGTTGTAGACCACGACTTATTTCAATACATCGAAATCTAAAATACATTTTTCCCGCCTCATATCTCGTCCTGGCAAAGCGGGATCATATAAACAGCCCCTTATTCAGCAAATTGTGCATGTTGCCTTTGATCCCTTGGGGATGAGGCAGCACTTTCCTTGCGATAGTAACTTCTAGTCACTGCAATACCATCAGTATTGCGCGAATGACGTGAATTTACATGACGTGCATGCAATGCATGCTGAGAAATGGGAAAAATAGGTACGCAGAGCGTACATGCGTTAGCCTCGGAAAGCTTGCCTAAAACGATTGTATGCAAAACGACAAGGCAGAAAGCACATAGCAACATGAGGTCAATACGTGCTATACGAGTTTTTGCATTATTCAAATAGTACAGGTTTATTAGCATAGCATGACCAGTTGCCATGGCTAGCTTGCCACTGAATACTCGGTGTTACAATATATCATGTATATATAAACAATAATACTTGAATGAAAGAATCCCCACGAGGCTACTGACCTTGACTTTGTCTCGGTGAATATTCCCCGATAATCACCTCGCCTTCGGCGAATAATTGTTAAATGTTGGCCGGTAGGTTTATTTCATATAATGCTAACAATGGACGTATCTGATATCTCAGATATATATTTTTACAGACCGTCTTACCTTGTACAAAAATCGGTTGACATATTATTACATGCATAATACATGTAGCTGTTGGTAAGTTATAAATATGTGCAGACAACAATCCACACTGGGTTGTTATAGGAATATCTTTAACACAACATTCCGCGTTTGTTTTTAAAACGTGCTGAAAGCACATTGACATTTAGAATGAACACTATATATAAACTCATCGCCTTGGCACATCGCCACACAAACTAAAAGTATATAGTTTATTTGTATTTGCAGAAGCATCCCCCGAGGCTACTGATATGCTAAACTTATTTAAAACTATGATTATTCCCATCATCCGCCCATATTGCACATTTGACTGTTGTCTCAGTGACAACTTTAATTCAAATAGCTGTAGAAGATATGCTATGAATAATAAGCACTACGACGTTGCATCATTGAACGGACGCATTTTATCCCCATCCGTTCCGTATTTTATCCCCATATCCGTTCCGTTGATTCGCTCCATCCGCTTCCGCATTTTTACCTAATTCTCACATGTTTCACAACAAGCGGTGTGACCAGATTTGGTAAAACTTGGTTTTAAAACGCGTTTGTTTTTAAAACGTGCTGAAAGCACATTGACATCTAGAATGAACACTATATTTAAACTCATCGCCTTGGCACATCGCCACACAAACAAATAAACTAAAAGTATATAGTTTGACTGCTTGTATACTATAAATCTCGCTATAAATATAAACTTTAATTAAGACGATCAGTGACCGTGGACGATTTATAAAACATGCTATTCATGAAATCATATTGTTTAATGTTTTAGTACCTCTATATCAACACTAAACAGCAGATCTAAATATAGATGCCTTCATGTATACACCTGAAAGAAATAAAGCTATCCTTACCTGAATTATTCGAACTATTATCGATCGTTTGCATCGTACTGTATTGTAAAAGTCTATGAAAAGTACAGTACGTACTGTAGAATAAAAAACAAACAATTGTCGAATGCTCGGCCTGACGACAATTTCCGAAATTCATCATGTATAATAAAAAAACATAGACGACAATTTCCGAAACGACCTGGCGACAATTTCCGAAATTCATCATCTTGACATCCTATTTTTTAGGTATATGAATGTGTTAGCGGCTAACACAAAAATTGATTCATGCTGAAAATCTCCTGGCGCAAAGAAACAAGCTTTAATCCATCCTCGCTTCCACGGCTACTCAGCTGATTGCGTGGCCCAACAGCCAGCCGAGATACCGTAATGAACGATAATATATGCGAACAGTTTAGAGACTGGTACGAGCGACCAGCGGCGCGCCTCGCGTGCTCAGAAAACGTTCGAGAAACGTTGCGTTTTGAACTAGTGCAAGGCTACCACTCGTAGGGGGATTCCCCTACGGTAGGGGGTTATCACCTCTTGTAGGGGGTAGGGGATACCTATGGGGGAAAAGGTAATTTGTAGGGGAATGTAGAGGGGTTCTTTTCAAAAATCGTATTTCCCTTTTTGTGTTTATCCAAATCAGTCCTTCCGTAAATTTCAATATTTTATGGCTTTTATGGAGTATTGTATGGAAACACGGGATCGGGAAGTTTATGGAAGCAACTAGAAATTTAAATTTGAATATGGTAGCAGAAAAAAGGTTCCAAAAATTTTTCCGGACAAACACAAGTGAAAAATTAGGATCTAAAAATGTTTTTCTCCTACCACTATTTATATAAAAAATGTTCCAAATTATTTTTTTTAATTACATCTTTTGTGGCCCCCATTTTGCAAATTTTTGGGACACCTTTAACTGGGGGCCCAGGGAAAATTCCCCCCTTTGCCTCCCCCTCTGAGAGGCCCTGTGTGGAAGCACTGAAATATCATGTGATGAGTGATAAGTTGATAACTCCACGACAATTTAAAAATACAAATATACAATATTTGTAGGGGAAATACAGTATTTGTAGGGGAACGTAGGGGAACAGAGGGGGAAATTGCATATTGTGCTGTAGGGGAAAAGTAGGGAATTTCTGTGCCCGCCCTAGGTGAAAATGGGTTATCGAGAGTGGCAGCCCTGAACTAGTGTTATTCTAGATTATATCTTAGTATTATAAACATATTTGAAGCGATTCTATACATAATAAAACGATAAAAGTCATAAAACATCGTGTGTAGTATCGAGTAACATTTTGGAGGTCCCACCGAGACGAAAATATGGAAATACAGTGATTTTTGGCGTATGTTTTGATCGAAGAAATGTAGCGAAGGTACGCGTATATTTTAAATTAACGTTGAGATTCGGAGTGTATCGTCGCCATATTATTTTGCCAGGATTGCAAAACCCATATACGAATTGTTAGATGGAAAGCATCAGAAAGTGAGACCACCACCAACTAATGGTCAACTCCCATCGAAACATCCAATAAAATGGACTACGGAACATGGAACTGCAATGAACAAGCTAATCGAGTGTGTTACATCACCACCCATCTTAGCATATCCTGACTACAACACCCCATTCGTAGTTCATACCGACGCTTCACAGCACGGACTCGGAGCGGTTTTATATCAAAAACAAGAGGGAACTTTAAGGGTAATTGCATACGCCTCACGTACCTTGACTCCAGCCGAGCGTAACTACCACCTCCATGCAGGGAAATTGGAATTCCTTGCACTGAAATGGTCAATTACGGAACAATTTCGTGATTACCTTTACTATTCCCCTCGATTTATCGTTTACACGGACAACAACCCTCTCACATACGTCCTGTCGACGGCAAAGCTAAATGCAACCGGACTGCGATGGATTGGAGAGCTGTCAGACTTTGACTTTGAAATCAAGTACAGACCTGGAAAAATTAACATTGATGCCGACAGCCTATCCCGAATTCCAGGAGATTTTACGAAATATATGGACTCCTGTACGCGGACTGTCTCTCACCAAGAATTTAGTGCTGCTGGTTCCCAGATTCGTTCGATTGATAACGGTAACACTGTATGGATAACATCAATTACAGATCAACCAGATGTTTTGGAAACCGATAAACGTCACTTGTCAAATCGAGAGAATACGAGTCAAATTAAGATGGTGGACATTGCAAAAGCTCAAAGGGATGATCGGACCATAAGCAGATTATTATGGTATGTGAACAGTAAGACAAAACCGACCTTCGATGACCGACAACAGGAGACCCGGGAAGTGAAAAGACACCTTCGAGAGTTGAGTAAATTACACGTGGAGAAGAAAACCGGCATCTTGTATCGTGGCCAACAGATTGTATTGCCGCTTCAGTATAGACGGTTGGTGTACCATGAACTCCATGAGGAAATGGGACACCTTGGAACGGAACGCGTGTTTGCTCTAGCTAGAGAACGATTTTTCTGGCCTGGTATGAGGACGGACATTGACCATTACATCAACCATGTTTGTCGTTGCCTGAAACAAAAGAAACCAAGTGTCAACACCAGAGAACCACAACAGTCAATCACCTCGACAGCTCCATTCGAATTGGTATCCATAGATTTCGTACATCTGGAACGCAGTTCGGGAGGGTATGAGTACATACTTGTTATAGTCGATCACTTCACGAGATACACCCAGGCCTACCCAACTCGAAACAAGTCAGCCCACACCGCTGCTGAAAAGATCTACAACGAGTTTATCCCACGTTTTGGATACCCTTCTCGAATCCATCATGATCAGGGTGGAGAGTTTGAGAATAAGCTTTTCTGGAAACTAGAACAACTCTCTGGCATTTCCCACTCACGAACGACTCCCTACCACCCCCAGGGGAATGGACAGGTTGAGCGAATGAACCGGACCCTTTTGAATATGTTGCGAACCCTGCCTGAACAATACAAAACGAACTGGAAGGACCATGTTAATAAACTAATCCACGCTTACAACTGTACGAGACACGAGGCTACCGGGTATTCTCCATTCTTGCTACTCTTTGGTAGGACGCCACGTCTCCCCATTGATCTCATGTTCAACTTGCCAGAGAAACAAGAAGTAACGGGATATCCAGCCTACGTAAGAAAATGGAAGACAGCGATGGAGGAAGCGTACAAGCTAGCTTCAAAATCAGCTCAGCAAGCCGCGGAGAAGGGGAAGAAACAAAGCAACAAACGTATTCGATCAACAGTCCTTTCTCCAGGTGATCGCATACTGGTGAGAAACCTTACTCCACGCGGAGGTCCAGGAAAACTTCGAGGATTCTGGGAAGACGAAATCCATGTAGTAGTGTCCCGAAAAGGCCCTGAAAGCCCTGTTTATGACATAAAGTCAGAATCTGGACGTGGAAAAATAAGAACACTACACCGCAACCTATTATTACCCTGTGATTACCTCCCACCAGACCACGGCGTACAAATTAACGAATCGGTCAAAACGAAGAAGAGTGAAACAAGTGAAGGAAGAGAAAAGCTAAAACCGAGAAAACAGTTTTCTGCAAATGACGAACAAGTTGACACAGATTCAGATTCGGAGGGAGAGGAGAGACCATCTGCACTGCCAAATGATATGAAAGAACTGAACGCACAACAGTCACAGCACACTGAGCACAGTGAAACGTTCGAAGACACCGAGAGAAATGCAGTGACACCAAGTGAGACAAGCGAACAAGACGGAAACCCCACAGTGGAAGAACAAAATCTCACAGCAGAGAATACTGCAGGTGACATTACAACGGAGAACCCAATCACCCAAACCCCATCGACGACGAATGAACATGAAAATGTGATCCAAGCGGGAAATAACGGCGAAGAAACTGCTAGATTTTATCC
This sequence comes from Paramuricea clavata, assembly GCA_902702795.2. NCBI lineage: Eukaryota > Metazoa > Cnidaria > Anthozoa > Malacalcyonacea > Plexauridae > Paramuricea > Paramuricea clavata. Next base: position 1,949 of record CACRXK020003420.1, on the reverse strand, counting down.
GCGACCACAACGAGTTCGACAGCCGCCATCACGTTTTGGATATAACACACCCGGAAATCCAGCGACTGGTGTGTTCAATGTATGTCAAAACCCCACCGTTGGAATGATGCAGACCTGCGGCTTCATACCACCACAACCGCACCTATTTTACGGTTACCCACCAACTCAACCACCATTTGATTACCCACCGACCCCACCACCGTTTGGTTACCTACCAACTCCACCACCATTTGGTTATCCACCAACTCCACCATTGTTTGGTTACCCTCAAATGTACCACAACCAGCCAATGTTTGCGTTTTAGATATTTGGAACATTTTAAATCATATTATTAGAAAAACATTGTACTTTTGTCGTTAAGAATCCATAGTTATGGAGGAACGTGTATCGTACCTGAGGTTACGGAAAAACGGATCTATATGTAGAATGAGTATGCGCGCATGAGTATTAGATAGGTTTGATAGAGTTAATGGGTTGTGTCTGATCAACCAGCCCAGGTGTCTTAGAGAAATACCTGTAAATGATAAGATAAGAAGAAAGATCCGTATATGTCATGGATGGCATTCAATGAGGAGGGGAGAGTGATACCGTAATGAACGATAATATATGCGAACAGTTTAGAGACTGGTACGAGCGACCAGCGGCGCGCCTCGCGTGCTCAGAATACGTTCGAGAAACGTTGCGTTTTGAACTAGTGTTATTCTAGATTATATCTTAGTATTATAAACATATTTGAAGCGATTCTATACATAATAAAACGATAAAAGTCATAAAACATCGTGTGTAGTATCGAGTAACAGGAGCATGCATGATCTCCCTGATAGTGTCCCCTAAAAGTGCCCTAGCTTTTTTGGTATCTGTGTTTACCCTTAGGATCAGACCCTTGATGCATGTCAGTTTTATGTTATATTTTAAGATTCTTAGTGAAATATTATTTCCAGTGAAATATTTTTTCCTGTGAAATATAGCATGACATCCAGTTTGACAACTTGTTAGTGTCACACAATTACAGTGTCCAAATGTCCATTTACTTGACTATTTACAGAAAATGTTCAATGTTCTCTTGCGGTCCCAGAAAGTAAAATATTTTTTCCACCCCTGAAAATAATAAATGAAAATTGCATTTTGGTTTATGCTGTACTGGTAACTAATAAATGATATGAAAAAATCAAAATTGCATTTTTTAGCTCTCAAAATATCACAATGCTTTTATTAAAAATGTACTGGTAACTTAATTAATATTATTTTTTATGTATGTAATTCTACAGAAAGTACTTCACCTAATGAAGAACATTTAATTCACTCTTCAAATCAAAAAGTCAACCTGCTAAGAGCAAACTGGACATCATAAACTTTGTTGAGGTGAGGTTATAGTTTCATTTTACAAAATTCATTTAGTAAGGCCTGAATCAAATTTAGTGTACACTGTACATATACATCTTCTTAGTTTTGAGCTTTCCTATAGTTGAGATAAAGTTAATATGGGCTAACAAAAACTATCTGCCAGTGTCTCTTGTTCCATCCATCATAGTATTTTGCTCTGTCTATAACCCCAGGGGATAGCTTGTTCAGGAGTGGAAAAAGTATCGGACCACGGGACCATTGGTCTCAGAAATTTTTTGAGTTCCCAGAAAATATTTCCCCAAGAAAGAAAAAATTGTAATAATTCAGATAAAAGGAGAAATTCAGAGGAAAATTAACACCATGACCTCAGAAATGCAATTATAAGTGCAACCATCTTAATAGTGCGATAGTTTTGCGATAGTGTATAAATGTATTAGACTATAGAATGATGTAACAATTGTTGTATGGCAAATGCATTTTTAGCTAATCTGGGACACTTGATTTCAACATTTTCTGGGAGAGCATGGATCCACCTCATAGTGCCCCCCAGTGTCAATTTTGCATCTGTATTTACTTTAGGATCAGACCCTTGATGCATGTTATCT
>CACRXK020003419.1:0-36382 GCA_902702795.2 Paramuricea clavata | reverse complement strand
CTATTGGTACTTTTACAATCAGTAGAATTTCATTTTCGTCTATACTTGTAACATGCTTTGTGCACAATTTATCATTGCAGATAGATATGGTTGAAATCAAAGAAGTTTATTCCAAAATGTACCAGCGCAGTTTGGCAGATGACATGCATAAATATTGCACTGAAGATGATCTGAGAAATATTTTATTGTCTCTCATTAAAGGTACTCAAAATTTCTCTGTATGATTATGTAACGTTATCCCAAAACGCAATATCTTGTGACTAAAGCCGTGGGTAAACGAGGAATTTTTCCATGGCGAAAACAAGTTTCATTTGTTCGTGTGCATGCACGGCGAAATATACTCAATTTTTTTTAGTTGACGAGCATATCCTCGCGTAAAAACTAGTCCTGCCAGTTTTTGACGAGGAAAGCATATTTGACTTGGCTGTTTTGTATGTCTGACAAGAAACTTATTAACAAAAAAAAAGCTCGGAATAATAAAACTTGCAAGGAAAAAATTGTTGACTGTACCCACACGAGCAAGGAAAATTTGCCGTTGTTTGTATATGCCATGAGTTGTAATTGAACGTTGAACGTTTTCCTTTTCCTTTTCATTAGAATGGAATCTGGATGAAGAGGTAAAATCATGAAAAACTACTATTTCTGTCATTAACTAGTTCGATGTTGTAATGTTGTATCTATAAATATCTGCTTTGTGTTTTAGCCCAAGCCTCAACTAACCCTCCTGCCAGAAATCGTTTATCATCCCACTGTCGTGACGTCACCAAATTTTGTCGCCGAAAACGATGCGAATACTGTTAAAGAAGAACTGGGTAAATTGATTATTACATTTGGTTAAATTTAACAAACACTTTTTCTTTGTTGCACGTTCTTTAATATTCAGTAGAGCTATTCTTAAGCTTTGAGTAAACTACTGCATGTAGTTGAAATTCTTTCCATGCCATGTTTCCCAAAGGTTTGCAAATCGAGTAACATTGTCAGAACTTCTGACTGTAGAAAAATAAATTACTTCTGAAATTCAATTTCTCAATTGCAACTAATACTGGCTGTGGTATGTCCATACATACAGGTTGATGCATGGTTGGGAATTTAGAAAGCCATGTGTTACGAATGTTTCTTGCACTTTTTCTTTCATAAAGGAAAAGTTGTTTCCTCAACAATGTTTTCGAGGTTTTGAGGGAAAACAAGACTTTCTGATGTTTCCCGTGCGACAATCTTTCCTAGTGATATTATTATTTTAAGAAATTTAACTATAATTTTTAATTAATATTCCAGGCAAGAGTAAGAATGCCGTAGTGGACTTACTGACGACCAGGACAAAGGAACAGAGACAAGAAATTGGTGAAGCTTACAAGAAGAAAGAAAATGAAGTAAGACGCCCTTGTCTGTGTTGTATTATCTGAATAGAAAGTTTGAGCAACACAACGAAGTACGAAGACGAACTTGCGCATACTGAGTTTGGAGTCACTGGGGGTTGCTCAACGTGTCTTCCCGTTATAGATTCATGTCTCACTGTTTATGAATACTGACTCTAATCCTGACCCTGACCCAGAGAAACCAGCGAGACATGAAACTATATCCCGTCTTTGTTCTTCTGCCTTCCTTCAGAACGAAATTCACGACGAATTTTGCCTATATATTTGTTCCAAATTTAATGAAACAATTTCAATCTGTCATCAGTTTCTCTAACTAAACATCTCTCGTTGGCAAAACACATCATACCGAGGCAAGCAGCCTAGCAAATTGCCCGATTTTTTAAAAGTAGAATCTGCCAGCAATGGTCAATTATACGTGGTCGCATTATACGTCCCAAAATACAAGAAACTGTTTCAGTTGATTCTAGTAATTGTCCAATAACATGTTCTATGTAGGAATTACTTGATACGCTTATTCGAGAGTTCGGCGATGAATCCAAAGACATGTTTACCGTTTTAATACAAACTGGCAAATCTGATGCTGAAATGATTCATGAAGCCATGGAGGTAAGATTATTGGTTTGTTGGGAATAATTTATCTACTTATGTTTGCAACCGTTGGTTTATAAATGTGGTATTTATTGCCTAACATTCATCTTGGGTTTCAACAACAATTTTCTTAAAATTACCAGTCTAATGTGCAGTTTGAAAATAGGATTTGTTTATTTTGTTTAGGGTATCGGAACAAGAGAACATATCCTCATAGATATCTTGTGTAGACATAACGTACAGGTGCGTTGTACATTTGTGCACGTTGATAACAAGTTATATTAGAAAGCGACTTCTGATACATTACTGAATCTATGTAGGAATTGGTTTGCAAGGCTGAATCTATGTGTAGGAAGATTTGGTATATTTGTGTTGATAACAAGTTGGAAAACGATCTTTGATAACAAGTTCAAAAACTCAATAATTCATGAGGAAAACACGAAGAAAAATCATAAGCATGTCGTATCTTTATATGTGATAGAGATTTCTTGTGATTTACATAAATTTTAACTTTGATTTTCTCGACTTACACTGACAACGTATTTTTTGAAAATTACTTCGCCAATGAACTTACTAGAACGATCGTTTTTGCCGCAATTTAAAACATTTGCAGTGCGTGTTTTATCAGACCTAAAGATGCTCTTAATATATGATAAAACACTGCTGCTCATGTTTTAAATAGTACTTAAAAACCGACTTCTGGCATATTGTATGATGGTACTTCTCAAAGAAACTCCAGTATTTAAAGGGATTTTCTTTGCCAAAAGTGACGTTTATTACTTGTGGTACTTCTTTGCATTTTCTCGTGGATTATAACAGAAGTCTTTTCCTTTCTAGGAGATTGAGAAGATAAAGACAGAATATAAAAATAGTAAGTGCGTTTATCTTTGCTTAAATTAAGTCTTGTCACATTACGTTCGCAGTTCAATTATCAAGTGTTCTGAGAAATGGGACGGTATTTAGTATTTACTTGGTGTTCATATTGAATCGCTCTTTTAATAACACACAAAAAATCTTTTAAGCTTACAACAAGGAGATGGAAGAAGCAGTTGGGAAGGAAACTAGTGGTGATTTGAATGAATTGTTGCTTCGGTTAATCAAGGTAACTTCAGTATTATTTCTTACCTGGAAAAAATGTTTCATTATACTTCAGTAGTTTCAAATCGGTGTTTGAAAAGAAGGGTAAATAATCCTTTTTGTTTTCTTAGTGTGAAAGAGTGGAATCAGATTCTGTTGACATGAAACAAGTTGAAAACGACGCCAACGAGCTGCACAAGGTATACTACTTTCCTGGTGTGTATACTGAATCTGTTTTTACTCAAAGGTTTCCTTTACTGCAGGGTTTAAAGAAAACTACACACTTTTCAAATGGCCATAAAATTGGACATTCCGCAACATTTGTGGAAATCTAAGGACATTCTGATTTCTTGAACACTAATTTTAAAATATACCTTAAGATTAAACATCCCAGTGCAAGAAAGGGCTGTTTTTTGCCAATCATCACAGGAATGGAAGGTTTAAAACGCAATTTGAAATCACTTGTAGCAAATTTAAAAGGTGCTTTATGCGAGCTATCAAAGAACAAAACAATTTGACGTGTATAAGTATTGTGTCTACCGCCCGAGCGCTAAAACGCAGATTCGAACATAATTTGAAAGGAATTTTATTTATGCTTGCATGAATGCATGCATGCATGAAATGCTATAATGCTCATGTATGAAATCACTCATTCTTGTGTGCAAGCGGTTTTAATGTGGTTGGCAAAAACCGTCTTTTTACACTTGGAAGTTTCATTCTAAGTAAAATTGTAGTGTTGAAAAAATTCAGAAGACCATTAACTGCCCTTATTCACGCAAAATTTTACAACAGTTGTGGAATTTTCAGTTTAGTGTCCATTTGAAAATTGTCTACTGTTTTAATACACCTGTAGTTGACTTGCTTATGTGTACAGTTAACTGTTCTTCTTGACGAGTTTTATTTGAAGCGTCTCTGATGTAGAAAATAGAGTAGAACATTTTCTTTGCGGGCTTTAGACGCAAACAAGCTTTTCTTATTCAAAACTGTGCGTTCAAAAGCCACCATATCTATACCTCTTTTGAAATTTGCTTTATGCTTCTATTTCAAAGGCAGGCGAAGGGAAGGCTGGAACGGATGAGTCTCAGTTTATTGAAATATTTTCCACCAGAAGCTTTGGTCATTTGAAACTGATCTTTGAGCAATATCAAAAGGTAAAGTCGACATTTCTAATTTTCCTCATGCGTGCCTCAAATTTTTATCCAGATATGTAGTGTGCATATTATTAATCGGTCTTTACACTCGCTACCATTTGGTTGCTAGCCTGAATATGTTGTGTTTTTTAAACTAGGTATTTTTTACGTTTATAAATCATATAGATTTCTGGGAAAACTATTGAAGAATCTATACAAAACGAGTTTTCTGGTGATGTTGAAGGAGCGTTTATGGCTTTAGGTAAAAATTAAATTGGAAAATGAAAATTTGTTTTTAAACGCAATTTTAAAAAACAATTTGTTGTATACCTTTACTCAAAATGTCTATATTATTTACACTTTAGTATCTTATTCAAATGATCCTTTGTCTTATCATGTGACAAGACTTGGTGAGACCATCAAGGAAGATCAACCTGTATTCTGTAAAATGGTTGTTGAACGTTCTGAGGTAACTACAGTGTATGTTACTAGTATCTGAGTCAGTCAGGTTATTGTGGCTGGCACTCATATATAAAAGGTATTTTCGCTAAGGCCAAAACGCATCATCTTTGACTATGCGCGTCAGCATGTTTCTTTTATGAAAACCGTTGATCATCGCAAGGAAATTTAGAGGAAATGTTCTTCCTAATTGGTCTAGGAAATCAACTGAAACTTTGACACGAAAGTAGTATGTTACATGTTTATGAATACATATTGGTACTCAAACTTGCTGCATATTTTGGCATGATTTTTGTGAGAGAATAAAGCATATTCTTGTGATATTTCATATTTGATATATTATTTTATACCCTGAAAATTTAATATTATTTTATTATAGTAGTTCTTATTTTATTCGATGTAAACTTGGTCGCATTTTAACATTAAGTTTTAAAATCTATCTATTTACTTATAGAAATTAGAAATGTATTCGCCATTTCTGCAAAAGCGTTCCCTTGAAAAAAAATAAAAAATTGGACAGTTGAACTGACCAGAAACAGAACACTTTTTTTACCTAACCACTGTGTCAAAACCCATAATTCACAATTCTACTTAGACTATGAAACGTGAATATTGTTTTCTAAGTCTGACGATGTATTCTATCTTAAGGTGGATATGGTAGAGATCAAAGAACTGTATCAGAAGACTAACCTGAGATCTCTAGCAGATGATATCCGAGAACAATACACTGATGATGTCAAGAATATTCTTCTGGCACTCATTAAAGGTACAGATTTCTTAATAGTCCTTATAAACCATGAAAAGCTCAAAACTGTCATGGAGCTCAATTGAATACTCAATATTTCAATAAAAGAGTTTTCTTTTTTAAAATTTTCTTCTATTTTGTTTTAGAGTGGACGGCGGAAGAAAGGGTAAACATTTTTCTTTTAGCTTTTTTTTCCTCAATTTTGACATATTTAAAGGCCGTATTGGCCTTTGATTACTTTTATACTTTATTTATATGCTGACATTTTAAATTTGGTATTAATTACTAGTTACCTTTAGTTGCCATAACACCTATTAGAGTGTTTGATTTTGTTCTTCTTTCACTTTTAGGAGGAGGAAAAGACGATTCCATTACCAGCTGCAGTTGTGTATCACCCCACAGTTATAGCAGTGCAAGATTTTGCTGTCGAAAATGATGTGAATGCTATTAAGAATAATTTAGGTAAGAAGGAAACATCGTGATATTTATGCTGTCTAACAAGTCTTGCAAACCGTGTTCCAATTAATAGATTGTGTTATATTTTGCACTGAAGAAAGTCTACGTTCACATCTATGATATCAAAACTTTTCAACACATTTAAGCTAAAAATCTTCATCTTCCAATAATTGTCAAAGCTTAGTTCAAACGTCATGTGCCGCACCTAACATAAATGTCTTGAACATATTCTTTGAGCTCATTTGCATTATGGCCGGCACATGAAAACCATTGCACTAGGCCTTATTTTCTTTGTCTTGTGCGGCTGTTTAATATGGAACTATCTGAAGAATTGTTACTTTGGCGCTGTTGAAATGCTCAGCAACAGGTGCTCAGCATCTTTTTTATGGAAACGTGACAATACTCACCAACGTTTTCTCACGAATGTCCAGTTTCTCCAATGTTAAATATACCATGATTATATGCAGTGATAATTTATTTTATTTTTTGAAGGTACGGACAAAGACGCTATTATTGGGCTTCTAACAACACGAAGTAAAGTCCAACGGCATGGCATTAGTGAAGCATATCAGAAGCAAGAAAGTAAAGTAAGTTTGTTTGCCTGTTTCAGAGGGCTGCTAGTGGGCTATTGCTGGTTTGTGTATGGTGTATTTTTTACTCCAATTTCTCTGAATCAATCTTGCAGGCATTGCAAGAACAGCTTGTGATCGAATTAGGACCAACGTCCCAAAACATTTTGACATTGTTGGTGCAGTCACCAAAGTCTGACGCTGAACGTCTTCATGAAGCTATGGAGGTAAGAGGTTCTCCTTTAAAATATATGTCTTGAGGTTTTATTCTCCTCCATGTTGATTTTTTCAACTTTTATGAAAATGTCATGCCATCGATATGGACCTCGCAGAGAAAAAGAACATTTATAAATGCTAAAGTGTAATCGGGGTTATACCAATCAACACAATTTTAGAAAAAATCACTATTCGATGGATAGCACATTCTGGCCTTCGTACAACTGACTCTAGAAGTTTATATATTCACTATTCAGATTGACAAAACTAAGTCAAAATTTAAACCGTATGAATACACAAAACCGTGGATGGTGATATTCGCTACCCCAAGAAAAACTAAAACACTTGGTAATGGATATTTCGAGCGAAGACCCTTCGTCTTGGGCGTTAGTCGCTATTATTATAAGTGCTATTATTATAATTTCTTGAAGAAAGGCCTTGTAATATTTTTCAGGCAGAGAAGTATCAAGCTTCATGGTTCTATGCGCAATGGCCAATGTACCATGCAGATGTTGCCGGTCATTTTAGATAAAATTTCTCCAATCTTTATTTCAGGGCTTTGGCACGAAAGAAGAAATTCTTATTGACATTCTATGTCGACGAACTAAAGAGGTATGTATAGAGCCTATAGACCATTCCCCTTGAATTTATTAATACTACAAAATTGATATATTTTGTGTAGTGTATTTAAATTTTGTTAGCTAATGAAAAGTAGGACGTTTCAATATAAATGTCATAACATTTTGTTTTTCTTTGTAGGAGGTAGCGATTATCAAGACAAACTATAAAAATGGTAACTATTTCAATCTTTTTTCATTCCTTTTTGCACTCTTATTACATTCCTTTTGAACTTTCATCTATACATTTTTTCATTTCGTTTCAGCCCACGGAAAGGAGTTGCAAGAGATGATAGAGAAAGAGACAGGTGGAGATTTTCAAACGTTGCTGGTTGAGCTTATTAAGGTGAATGGTATATCGATTATAAATGTTGTTGCCAGTTATAATGATATTATATAGAAGTTCTAGCAAACAACTACACAGTGAAGAATCATATATGTGAATTTCATCGCAGGTGTGGACAGTATCAACAAGTACACACTGAAATTGGTATACTTTGTGGTGTAATTTACAATGGTGGTTGTGTATTACATTCCCTCATTCGCGCCTTTTATCATGTGAGCTTGTAGCCATCCTTGCTATATAACAGTTGACTTTATTACAACCTTTCAAATAAATGACTTATTTTTTGTGGTTTTATAGTGTGAGAGGGAGGAAAAGGATGTTATTTATCCAAAAGAAGTACGACAAGACGCTTCGGACTTGCACCAAGTATGTGATATGATTGTATTAACTATAGAGTAATGCAGACCTGATCTAATGTGTCAAATGTGAGAAAGCGTGTTTCATCAGGTTATCCAAACAACTTGCCAACAGTAAGCTGTCACTCAATTTTCAATGTTATAGGAAATGTCTTCAAAACTTCGAGAAAAGTTCTTCCATCTCAGTATCGATAAATGTTTGATATTCTTTTTCATTATTGTTTTGTTTTGTAAAAACATTTTTTCATGTTTGTTTAGGCTGGTGAGAAAACGAGTGGGACAGATGAGTCACAATTCATCAATATCTTTACAAGCAGAGGATTGCCTCATCTGAAGATGATGTTCGAGCATTACAAGACAGTAAGTGTATCAGCTCAGTATATGGATTTTGCATTTTGAATTTTTTCAAAGTGATAAACTGCATGCTAGCAAACATTTGTGGTTAAAGTTGTGGTCAATCTGTCCCTGCAAACAAATGTGCATACGAGCACGACGGACTTTACTGTCTCTATAATGAATAACGAAAGAAGTGTGGTCAATTTGTTAAAGAGTTTAATTAATGTGCATGACCCAGTATTTATCAGACTCTTTCGTATTTTTCGTCCAGATTGCAGGCAAAACTATCGAAGAAAGCATAGAGAAAGAGTTCTCAGGCGAAATCCAGACTGCTTTGTTGACTATGGGTAAGAATTAATAGAATTAGTTAAAACAAATTAGGACCATTTGCATTTCAATTTTAACCTGCATGAGTGCAAATTCATGCAACATTTTCTCTTATTTTTTAGTGTCCTACATCAATGATCCGCTGACAAGTCACGTGACAAAACTGAACAAGACAATCAAAGACGATGTTGATACATTTAGTCGGATTATCATTGATCGCTCAGAGGTACAATGGGCGTTTTACTTGACTCAATTAGTCCATTAGATTGACACCTGGTTCCTGTAGCGCTGAGCTGACCAGAGCTAAAAGCTCTGCTGAATGGAGTACTAATCTACCTCATGGCCCACCCCCAACATAATCTTGTATTCATTTATGAAATAGGCCACAGGAGAGACTTAGGAATAGGCCACAGGAGATGTTTAAGAGGCACCTTCCTTCCTTATATTTTTGCCAACTAACTTTGCTCTCGACTGTGTCTTTAAAATGTTTATTTTTCAGGTGGACATGGTGGAAATCAAGGAACAATATGTACAGGCGCACAAGAAAACATTAGCAGATGATATCAAGGAACACTTCAAGGAAGAAGATGTCAGGAACATTTTGCTTGCTCTTATTAAAGGTATGTCTTTCGTATTCAATAAAGTGTTAACTAAAGTAAGCTTTATTTGAACTGCACAGCTCTATGTGTTGAGAGGTCTAGTGAGGGCCATCTCTTATCGGTCCAGTTTTACTGCACAAGGAAACCGGAGTACTCTGGGAAAACATGTGATATTTGGTGGCACTGGAAGCACTTTTTTCATCCGAGAACTGCACAATGCATGAATCAAACGAGGGTTGCAGAGATGCAGGGCACATAGGAAACATTAAGTACTGTGCTACTACATCCTTGTACGACCAATAAGGCGTGGCCTAGGCTGAATTTATAGGAACATCTATTTGGAGAGTGCTGGATCGAGCTATTGAGTATAAAGAAAGTTAGTTTAGTGTGTATGCACTGCCATTATTTAAATACAAGTACTATATAATAAAAAACAAAAACTCTTTTGTTTGTTCTTAGAATGGGTTCCCGAAAAACAGGTTTGTGAAACATGTTGTATTTTGTAGAACGAAATTATGTTTATTTCTATAATTTTTATTGTTGGCAAAACCTTGTAGAATAATATTACCAAGCCAGCAGGTGGATCACTTTATTACGGAATATAAATTTTTATTTTCCCCAGCCAACGATTCCAGCTGATTCTCCTGTTGTCTATCATGCAACTGTTGTTTCTCCCGACAAGTTTGTTGAAGAAGATGATGTCAACGATTTGAAAAAACATTTGGGTAAGAATTAGCTATTGGTAAATATGGCGATGTAACATGCAAGAAGTTTAGGATGTCTGGATGTCTCTTCAATCTTCTCACGCTGTCATGTCAATATTTGTATAATTACAGGCAGCAGCAAGAACTCCATAATCACTCTACTGACAAGCAGAACCAAAGAACAACGAAAGAAAATCAGCGAAGCTTATCAAAGTAAAGAGAATTCTGTAAGAACAACTTTCTTTTCTGCAATTGTTTTGGTGTACGGGATTGAAAATATCGATGTGGATTAAGCACATGCCTTTTATATCCATATTCCCATACTGATACACGTGGATTGAATTATAACTTTTTACATTCTGCATAGAAACTTGAAGAAAAACTTGACACAGAATTTGACAAAGAAACTGAAGATCTGGTGTCTGTGTTGATGCAACCAAGCCAAACAGATGCTGAAAAACTACATGGTGCTATGGAGGTAATTTTCGGAGCTATAGACAACCCCAAGTTTTTGTTCTTTACACTATGTACACACTCAATCATGTGTAACGTGCTATCTAAATTCTCTTTTCATGATATCCTTCCATCTCATATTCTGTCTCCAAACTCTTTGTCGTCCTTGTATTGGATATTTCAATGCTATAGCACGTGCAAAATTAGGAACTATTATTAATATCTTTTAGGGCTTTGGTACGAAGGAAGATGTGCTTATCAATGTTTTATGTCGCCGCACCCAACAGGTATGTAACATTTTCGGGCCCGCAGTAATTGGCAAACGCTGTTGCGGATTCCCTGCCACTGTAATATGTACAAGGCGAATTAAATAAATAAATAAATAAAATAAGTATGCGTTATCCTCCCTTGCACTCATTGGGTTAGATTAGATAAAGTTGGATTATAAGTTAGCTTGCATTGAATTAGATCAGTTTAAGCTAAGTTGTTGTTAAAACAACATGATAATCATGGCCAAAAAACGATGGATTATTAGTGATTCGAACATTATGATGGATTTGGATTATTTAAATCGATCCCTCAAACATAATAGAGAAGTTCAAATTTTATAATAATATGCAAAATTAATCATTTTTGTGATTGTTTTAAAAATAGGAAATAACAGTTATCAAAGAGCAATATAAAAAACGTAAGTAAATTTTTGTTATTATTTTGTTTCGCGATGGTAGTGTTTGATTTGTTGAAATCGTCCAGTTCACCCATTGGCTGATTTCAGTGCATGACCCAATGCATAGCATATACCAAATCACAACGATATTTCTTTCAGAGTATGAAAAAGATTTAGATACCATGATTGAGAAAGAAACTGGTGGTGATTTAGAAAAATTATTCATTGAAATACTAAAGGTAAATAGTGCTGTGGGTATATGATAGTTTATATTCAAACAAGAATCTTTAAATCTTGTCCTCATGTTTAGTGTGAACGTGACGAAAAAGATGTAACTTATCCAAACCAAGTGGAGCGTGACGCAATTGACTTGTTTGAGGTAAATGGAGGTTTGATACCTTTGTTTTTGTTGTTTCAAGAAACACAACTTTGATTAATAATATTCTACGACTAAGTTATATTCATTCAACTTGCAGGCTGGAGAAAAGAAGTCGGGGACGGATGAATCGAAATTTGTGCATATTTTCAGCAAGAGAAGTTTCCCTCATTTGAAAATGATGTTTGAACAATACAAGAAAGTAGGATTTTGTAAAGTTCTTATTTTTTTTATAATATCCTAACTCCTGAGCACATCTATCTCAAATTCTAACATTTTGTGTTCATGTCTAGACGTCCGGAAAAACGATTGAAGAATCCGTAAAGAGCGAGTTTACTGGCGATACTGAAGCAGCATTCATGACTCTAGGTATAAATAAAAAACATTGGAAAATACTGAAAAATACACAGTGAGATGTTTTCCATATCTTCACTAGTGAAGATATCGATCATATGACTTTTTCCAATTTGCTTTTGAGCGTGAAATTTCACATTTTTTTGCTTGGGACTATATAATAAACAGAACATTACACGGTGCTTGAAGATATGACTTTTACCTTCTCGTGTTAAAAAACAATATTTTACTCACTCGCCGCTCGTTCGTAAAATATTGTTTTCACCACTCGAAGATAAAAGTCATATCTTCGCGCCGCCGTGTAATATCCTCTATATATTCTTTTGGAAGCTAGTCATTGTGAAACTGGGAAAAAGAGTTGAGTATATAATGTTAGCTTCTTTTCAGGCTTACGTATAGTGTAGGTTGTAATTAAAATTTTTTCCATGACAGTATCCTACGTGCAAAATCCGCTGACGTCACATGTAAGCAAACTAAACTCGACCATCAAAGATGACTCGAAGATGTTTTACCAACTTATTGTCGAACGTTCTGAGGTTTGTAATGAAACTATCATAGAGGATAGTAAACTAACCCATTATCTTATTTTTCAACAATATTTTATCCCATTGCAACAAACCTGTTTAGCAAAGTTTATTAGCCAACCGTTGACAAAATTTGTAACAGTTCGTTTAATTAACGATACTATAGTAATTTACGGATGAACAGTCAATTATCAATTTTTGTGATTGAACGAAAATATATAAGTAAACTCACCTCTAAACACAATACGCTGCCGTTTATCTTGCATCGTTAATTATTATGCACCTATTCGCAGTAAAACATATGGAAAACTCAATTCATTGAACATTTGTTCACTATTTTTTTATATTTAGATTGACATGGTCGAAATAAAAAATCTTTACAAAACAACGCACGAAGTGACTTTGGCTGATGACATTCGAAAACATTACACAGGAGATACCAAAAACATTTTGTTGGCTTTGATTAAAGGTAGCATTTTTCGTATGAAATATTGTTTTTACGGCTTAAATTGTAGAGAAAATATCGGGATTGTACCAGGGCACATGGCTGCACGTACACAGTCACATGCATAAACCCGACGTGGACATCGACTGGCGCTTAACAGCGTAGAGTTTTGGCAAACGACCCAACCCGAGCCTGATCGCTGCCCAAAATTGCGACAACCACCTCGTAAATTGTTTCCGTATAACTAATGGGGCCGCTGTAATTGGCAATAGCTGTTGTGGTTTCCCAGCCAATGAATGTATAAGTATGATGGCAAAGTGAATAAATAAATAGATAAATAAATAAATGCATTTGGATCTTCTCGCGAACATTAATAATTTTGGCTTATTCTCTGGAATAAACTGTTGGAGCCAACTTGCATATCGACATGTGCTTCATCACCAGCTTTGGTTGATTTCTTGTTTTTCTTTTTATCATATAGAATGGGATCCAGAGAAAGAGGTAAACGACTCTACAATTTATTTTACCTCGACTCATTAAGATTGTACATAACGATATGCGGTGCAAACTTTATATTATTGTATGTGTATTTTTTACAACCATGCACCTATGTGTATCCGGCTCGTGATACCGTTAATCATGCCTGAAACTTTTACACCAAAATCAAATGCCAGTGTTCTCCTGTTTATTACTGGGAAAAAATGTGAAATCCATACTTTGAAATTTACAATTGCACCACTAAATCCATAGTATATCCATACTATTTCCAGTCTATATCCATAGTATGAAAAATATACAATTATTATGGATAATCAAAATCCATTCTATTTCCAATAAAGGTCCATACAATTTCCATTCTATGACCTTCTATGGATTTTCATTTTTTTTCAGTGTATGTGATGTGATCATAACGATCATGACATATAATTTGTCACTTGTCAAATGTTACAGCCCCGGTTCTTATAGGAACATTAGAGACCTTAAGATTGACGTTTACGGCAAACGTCAAACCGCTAGCGAAGTTTTTGATTTTACAACTCTATTATTATAGCTTTTACACCAGTTTTGAAATATGTTAAACTTATTAAACTTGTGCTTTTTAGCAATGATTTAAGAAAGCAAATTAACCACTAGTCATGCCATTCACCAAAGCAATAAATTAAGATTTGGCGTTTGAAGTTGACGTTTGGCGTATAAATTTCATGCTTTAACGACTACAAACCCTCGTAGCAGTTCCAGCATGAAATTTATACGCCAAAGGTCAACTTCAAACGCCAAATCTTAATTTATTGCTTTGGTGAATGACACGACTAGTGGTTAATTTGCTTTCTTAAATCATTGCTAAAGAGCACAAGTTTAATAAGTTTAACATATTTCAAAACTGGTGTAAAAGCTATAATAATAGAGTTGTAAAATCAAAAACTTCGCTAGCGGTTTGACGTTTGCCGTATACGTCAATCTTAAGGTCTCTAATTAATATCTAATGAGTTGAGACGTCAGGTTCAACGTCAAACAAAGGTCTTCTATTTTGTAACTTTGAAGTTTGCCGGTGTCCCAGGATTTTCGCCCCCCTACATTTTCGCCCCCCGGGGGGGCGAAATTCCTAGGAATATCGCCCCCCAGGGGGGGCGAAAATCTTAGGAATTTCGCCCCCTTTAGGAAATTCGCCCCCCTTTAGAAACTTCACCTTTTCTTTAGGATTTTCGTCCTCCGTTCAAAATTTCGCCCTTCCTAACAGTTGCATGGGATAATTATTACATGGCTTTAATCATTTGAAATCAGTATCAATTCAAAATTGTTAAGACAGAGCTTGAAATAACAACCGATCACCGATCGGCAAGGAATTGCTTATGATCGGCGGAAAAGCAGGGTTTCGGTTTCCAACCTGAAAAAAGCAGGGAAAGTCACGACTGCCGATCACCATGATCGGGAACTTTGGGAACGTTATTTCAAGCCCTGTAAGAATACAAATTTACAATTACATTTATCATTACATTTGTTTTTAGATAAAATATTCAAAATTTATATGGGGGGGCGAAATTCCTAAAGGAGGGCGATATTCCTAGGAGATTCGCCCCCCTGGGGGGGGCGATATTCCTAGGAGATTTGCCCCGGGGGGGGGCGAATATTTTAGGAATATCGCCCCCCCTTTTGAGAGGGGGGGGGGCGAATCTCCAGGGGGGGACACCGGGCTTCCAGATCATTATATCTTCACAGGCTATGGTTTGACTAAGCAGAATAACTCCAAAACTGTTTGACACGAAATTTGTAGAGCTAACGATTGTCCGCTAAGGACAACTCCGTCAAATTTTGATTGAATTTCAATGAAAGTTAGATGAGAAATCTGCAATCTGTTTTTATCTCGCTTTCCGGGCTCAAACCGTATTACAAAAAGTTTGGTGAAAGTCTGAGCATTATTGTCATATTTCTGTGTGATTTTGTCCCCACGAGAACATGACGATATAACCAAAGATTGCGCACCATTCGTGGCTGCTTTATACATCCATGACTCCAAAATTCTCTCACATCTAGATATCAACGAATGTGTCCAGATTCCCAAAGTGTGTCACGCCCATGCAAACTGTAGCAATATTCCTGGATCATTTTCATGTCAGTGTAGCTCTGGATTCGAGGGAGATGGAATACAGGACTGTACAGGTCAGAATATCTTGAAGGAAAGGGAAACGTTTTTGCTTCTTGAGAAGCACAGTCTTCCTTAGCAATGACCAAAGTTAGCCATATAACCAAAGTCTGCGCAAGATTCGTTCCAGTGCTCGCTTTATACATCCATGACTCCAAAATTCTCTCACATCTAGATATCAATGAATGTGTCCAGACGTCCAAAGTGTGCCACGCCCAAGCAAACTGTAGCAATATTCCTGGATCATTTTCATGTCAGTGTAGCTCTGGATTCGAGGGAGATGGAATACAGGACTGTACAGGTCAGAATATCTTGAAGGAAAGGGAAACGTTTTTGTTTCTTGAGAAGCACAGTCTTCCTTAGCAATGACCAAAGTTAGCCATATAACCAAAGTCTGCGCAAGATTCGTTCCAGTGCTCGCTTTATACATCCATGACTCCAAAATTCTCTCGCATCTAGATATCAATGAATGTGTCCAGACGTCCAAAGTGTGCCACGCCCAAGCAAACTGTAGCAATATTCCTGGATCATTTTCATGTCAGTGTAGCTCTGGATTCGAGGGAGATGGAATACTGAACTGTACAGGTCAGAAATATCTTGGAAGGAAAATGTGTTTCTAAATTTGCTGGGAACGTTTTTGCTTCTTGAGAAGCAAAGTACTCCCCTTCCCTTTTACGCGCAAAATCTGGACAAGGAATCTCGACACAAAATCTCGCTGATAGTTCTCATGTCAGGATTTCTGACATTGTGACGTCAAAAAGTTCTCAGAATCTCTGAGAGCAGACCTGCACATCGAACCAACAAACCGTCCTTTTAAAAAACATGCTCAATTTGGCCAAGGTTTTTGAGAAGAACGTTTGAGAGCAATATCTGAATAAAGAAAATATGATCTTAGAATGTCCAAGACCATATTTATCGTAGTAAACATGGGGGTGGGGAGACAGCAATGGATAAATCATACAGTTTCTCAAATGTATTCAAATCTGTGTATAACAGTTCTAACGTCATATTTCTGTTAGTTTTCTTTTCCGTATAAAACAGATTGCGTATAAGCAGAGAAAGTCTGAAGGTCAAAGTTGATTGACGTGCGTCTGAAAATGGGTCTGAACTCTAATTGGTCATGGCTCTCGATCAACAAAATCGCTTGAAATCTATAGGTTATTATACAAGTTCAATAGAAAAAACTAAATTACTAGTAATTTTCATTTGTATATGTCAAATGTTGGAAGCCTTTTCATCCTTAAACTTCTTTAAAATTAGTGCTTCTTCTTCGATTTTTCAGAGTTGGCTTGCAAGAATCACGGAAGCGAACAACATATATGAAAACCAATTTACGAAAGAATGTAGAACCTTAAAGTTTATGAATGGTTGAACTAACCTAACTTTCTTTATAAGTTTGGACATATGCCACGATGTAAATGAGTTAATATAAAATTTCTTGTCTTTTACAGTGCCATAACTTTGTTCATCTCTTGATTCAGTAATATCACAGAGTAAAGCAAACGTATAACCTCTAGGAAACTCCATTCTTTCATTTTATAATGCCTTTCTGGGATTCACTGTTCTTCTACAATTTAGGTCAAAACAGTCTGGCAAAGCTCATATAAGCAGCCACGTCATTAGCTTCAATTCAGTACAGCCAGCGGATGCAGCCAGTTTCAATCGGCCATTTGCGAAACGCATGTCTACGTCGCCACGCTGTGAAGATCCATCACTTGGTTATTCTTCTTTGGAGGACGAGTCGTGCCATTGGCATTGCTGCTTGAAGGAACAATTTCACGATTGTAAAAATTCGTACATAATATAATAATATTAATATTTTTCTTTTTTATGCAAATTGCACACACGACAATGGCTGTCAGTGCTAAGAGTGAGACCAGACACATGACCACGATAAAAACGGACTTGTGAAGTCCAAAATATGAATTGTCGTCCTTGCCGTCGGAATCTGATGTTTCTAACAAAAAGAAAATGAAACATTCTGAGATAAACATTTCTAAAAATGGCAGAGCGTCTATGCATTTCGCCTCTGGCTCTGAGACAGCGGGCAAAGCCCTCCAGAAGGGAGTTTGATATTCTAGTAACTTCAAATGATTCAATATCTTTTTAAAAATGTTAAACATTGTGACATTGTGTTGTAAATACCTTAGATTTTAAAAATTTCCAAGTGAACAGGGTCTGGGATATGCTATCCACTGCAGGAACATTTTTAAAATCTAAGGTATTTACAACCCAATGTTTAGCATTTTTAAAAAGACATAATACATAATAAAATACATGACATAAGATTCACGAAGCAGGGTTCAGTTACCAGAACGTCAAACCTCCCTTCTAAATTACATTTTTCGTCCAATGTTTTGCTTATATGATTTTTTTCTGTGTTGGAGTAGTGTACTCAGGTGAATATATGATGTTTGTGATGTTACTCTGAGTGCATATCCACACCGGGCGAGCTTGAAAAATATGCCCGGCCACGGTGGGGATCGAACCTACGACCTTTGGAATACTAGCCCAATGCTCTGGCAACTGAACGACGCGGTCAGGTCGGTTCGAGTAAGTGATATTTCGGAACAGAATCTAGTTCCTTCGATACCAATGTAATCTAGTGATATGATTTTTTTCTGTGTTGGTGTTGTGTACTCAGGTGAATATAATGTTTGTGATGTTACTCTGAGTGTATATCCACATCGGGCGAGCTTGAAAAATATACCCGGCCACGGTGGGAATCAAACCTACGACCTTTGGAATACTAGCCCAATATAGTTTCTCTTATATTTTAGAGAAAACGAATTTTGACTGGGGGGGGGGCTTTGCCCCTCCCAGTTGTATAGTCAAAAAAGGCCATGCAACAGTTACGCCCATATTCTAAAAGCTCACTCACACTCAATGGGTGGAGGTTCCACCTGAGCTTTTCTTGAGTGTCAATTAATGTTGTTTTTTGAATAGCTGGGGGGTTAGTGTCGTACCTTACTATGTGACTACTCCCCCTCCAGCTATTTAAAAACAGCATTGACACTGAAGAAAAGTTCAGATTGAACCTCCACTCATTGAGTGTGAGTGTGAGCGAGCTTTTAGAATTCAGGCGTTAGTGTCCAAGTGTCGATTTACTTGGTTATTTGCAGAACATTTTCAATGTTTTCTTGCAGTCCCTGAGAAGGTAAAATATCTTTTCCTATGCCAGCTGCCTTTAGGGAGAATGATTCAAACAGAACTCGAAGTTTGCTAACATTCGGTTTCTCCCTGTAGTACCAATGAACCATGAGCTGTCCAGTATAAAACGATGAGCTGTCCAGTATAAATCCATTCATTACTGTCGTTCCAATTGAAGTGTTCCTCAAATATTGATTCAATACATTACCTCAGGTTGACCAATTCATTTCATCAAGTTCCTCGAGATATTCATACACTTCCTGTGAAAGAGCCAATTCCAAGTATTTGATCATTTCTGGTCACTTCCTTTCTAAACAAAGGTGATTGGTGCATTCAAACTATTCAACAGGAAGTTTACAATTATACTAGGAAGTGTATGAATATCTCGAGGAACTTGATCAAATGAATTGGTCAGCGCGAGGTAATGTATTGAATCAATATTTGAGCAACACTTCAATTGGAACGACAGTAAAAATAAATAATGAAGATTTACTAACTTTTTTCTTTTACGCTGTGAGGATACACTTTAAAACTTCCCAAGCTCCCATTGTTTCCTGCCAAATGCGTTTTCAATAGCTTCAGAGGATAATTTAATTTCTTTTTAAAAACAATTTTAAAGTCTACGACCACACTTCCTTTGGCTTTGCTGAAATTATTTCTATATAAAGTATTAATTTTAATTAACGTGCAGTTCTTCACAAAATGTGCAGTTCTAAACCCATTGTGTACAGTTTTCTCATTTGCTTGTTTTCCTTGTGGATGCTCCAGTAAATGCCAGAAATGCTGTCATTGAGCATCAAAAATATAGAAGTTTTCTGGACGAGGTCCCCCAGGGAAAGAAAGTAAAATTGGGGCGAGCGAAGCTCCCCAAAAGAAATGGACCTATTACCTAATGAACAAAATTTTGATCTAGACAAACATTTTATCACAGCTTGAAAGAGCATCACAAAATTAGTAGTATTCCGAAGTTTCGTTGCGAAATGTTGTAAAATGCGGATAATATAGCCCTGCGAAGTTTGCCATTTTTCAGTCATTTTGTATTACGCACGGGAAATTGATACCTTTTTTCAGAAAGCGGTGGCTCGATAAAGTTTTTTAAGAATGGAAAATTCACGATTTAGATCCGTATTTTTGGAGAATTATTACTTGTTGAAAAACAAAAAGTATCTTACTGATGTAAAGCAACGTTTAGGTGTTGTTTTACATCAATAAGATACTTTTTGAATTTTGTTTTTCAATGACAATAAGTACAGTAATAATTCTGGGTTTTTTAAAACTGTATCGCGCCGCGTTAAGAGGGGTGTCCATTAATAGGTGTGCGACTAATCGACTGTAATTATTTTACAAATATATTTAGTTCAAAGAGGCCTACCTGTAACCAGTAATAACAACGTGCACAAATTCCTTTGTATCTCTATAGATTTCCATTATCTAAAGATGAACGGCATTCGGTTTGTCTTGCTAGTCAAAATTGAACGGAGCAATATAAATTACGACGAAATACCTTAGTTACAATTTGAGCCGTTTCCTGTTTGTAAAAAAGGGAAGTTGTGTTCGAAAGATTAGCTTGCCATATCAATCCAGAAACGATAGTAAACTCTCCCTTGACTATCACTGTGTCTGAAAAATATAGTTAAAAATATCAAGGTTGGCTTCTGTGAGAGCATGCACATTCTACCAACATGAGTTTCCAAGTACACACGTAAAAGTTTCACAACTTGTCAACAAGATGTGTTCGCAACAGGCTTGTAGCAAGCTTGTCAACAAGTTGTAACAATGCTGTTATTTTATCAAGTCGCTACAAGGTTGTCACTCGCAACTTGTTGGCAAATTGTTGAATCGCAGGACGATATATAACAAGTTGTTGGAATAACTTGTAACAAATCTGTTGAGCACAACAACCTTGTAGCAAGTTGTCATCAAGCCGTTGACAACTTTGTTAACAGTTTGGAATAGGCTTGATGGCATTATCAGACTTGTTACAAGGTTGTTCTAACGAGTCTTATACAGTCATGATATAACAAGAATGTTACAAGGTTGACGACACAAGGTTGTAACAATATTGTTATATCATGACTGTATCGGACTTGTTGGAGCAATCTTGCAACAAGTCTGATAATATCAAGGTCGTTACAAAATGTTAACAACTTGTTTCAAACTTTTGACAACTTGGGACAAGCAGTGCGAACACAACTTGTTGACGGCTTGTTGGCAGACTTGCTACAAGATGTGAGATCTTGCGTGTGTCATTTACCCAACAGAAGTAAATTCTCTATCCTGGACCGAGCGGGAAGGGGTAGCGCGTTGTGAAACTGGCGTTACGAAACTGGCCCTTGTGCTTCCCATATAAACTGGCATAAAGATAAAACTGTGTCCATTTTTCATTTGCATTTATCATATCTTCTGTGATACCTTACCTTCGCTAGTGAGAATCTTGCATTTCTTTCCATCTCCTTCAAACCTCGACGGACAATTCTCGCAATTGTACTCATCATCAGCTGTGACCATACATTTCACACCGGGAAAACATGGGAAGTTATGACATGGACTTTTTTTACAAAACCGCCCTGTGTAGGGTTTAATACAGCTGCATGAGTAGTTTGAGAGGTCGTCGCGTTTCGTTGATACAGTTATGTTGGTTTTCTGCGTACCTTAATGAAAGACAATATTGGATACATCAGATGTCTTAATTCTGATCTTTCTGAGCTATGCCTATGGTGGAATAGTTTGATTTTGACACGTCATTGAAGAGAATACTTGGAAAAGGCTTCAATAACCAGATAAAGACATATTATTGTTATACCTTGACTGCCCGTTCTGTTTCTTCCTTCGCTGAGGGGTGATATACATTGGCCTTGGAAGTAAAAACAATTTAGACTAAGTTCACAGTACACGCGTAAAAAGTGTCACAACTTGTCAACAAGCTGTGTCTGCAACAGGCTTGTAGCAAGCTTGCCGACAAGTTGTAACAATTTTATCAAGTTGCTACAAGGTTGTCACTCACAACTTGTTGACAAACTGTTGAATTGCAGGACGATAACAAGTTGTTGGAACAACTTGTAACAAGTCTGTTAGCTCAACAACCTTGTAGCGAGTTGTCAACAAGCCGTTGACAGTTTGACAACAAGCTGGGAACAAGCAATGCGAGCACATCTTGTCAGTAACAAGTTGTTGGAACAGCATTGCTACAAGTCCACTGCAGGTTTGTTACAATTTGTCGGTTTTTACGTGTGTACCCAAACACAACTCAACTTGTCAGAATGCGTTACCAATCAAGTAACAATACCCTAGCCTCAAACGTCGATAGGAAAGCTTAACTCAAGGGAATGGTACTGTGATTTTTATAAGCTTGTGGCACTAATAATTACCTCCATTTTGACAAGAACAAGGAACAGCAACAATTTCTATTATATGGGTACTCGTGATTGTTTTATCTGCCCCATCTTTTACTCTTAAGACAATCATACCAGACTTCGTTCGAGAAATTATTATATTATGTGTTCCATCATTTCCCTCACTGATTGAAACATTGTTGATGGTTGTGTTTGGGTGATAACCATACTCCAACGGATATCCTTCAGGATCTGTCGCATTAAAGACCCACTTAAATTCACCATTTTCGAATGCATAGAGTCGCTTCGGCATCGTGATGTATGGAGGGCGATTTTCTAAAGAAGAAAAAACAAAAATATACAGGGCTTGAAATTTGCAGTATCCTGATACCCAAGGGATACCAGATTTTAAGTTTGGGTAGTGGACATCACAAGCTCAGTACAAAATCACTAAACAAGTTTCTGTCCTCCACAATTATAGTGTATTTTTCTGTTGTACAGTATACGAAACATTTATGACAGTATAGCCTATCCATAGCCTATCGAAGAGAAGATGGCTGTGAAACTCATTAGAATAACAATATAACTCATTTATCTATGTTGGTCAACGTTTATTCATAAATGTGGTTCTTTCACCGTCACGTGTGTATTGTATTTTTTCCCAACTAACCAATAGGAATGTTTCAGGAAAGTCACCTATCCGTGACTCGAACAATACGGAAGCTGGAAATTGCTATTGGTGGATTTGGTAAAAATACAATACACAAATACACACGTGACGGTGAAAGAACCACATTTATGAATAAACGGCTATGGCCTGTCGAAGGGAAGATGGCTGTGAAACTCATTAGAATAACAATATAACTCATTATTTACAGTACAGTGTGTCTAAAAAAAAAGTGAACCCTTTCAAATTCAAATTACCTATAACGTGTTGTAGTAATTTGACAGCTCTAATTGCTTTGAACAATGATTGGGTAAGAACACAAGGAATACTGAATTTCTTTTAAATTTTCTAATTTTCATTTCTTTGAGTTTTGTCCCATGAGTACAAGACCTTGTGTTCTTACCCAACCATTAATTTAAAGCAATTAGAGCTGTCAAATTACTACAGTACGTTATAGCTAATTCGAATTTGAAAGGGTTCACTTTTTTTTAGACACACTGTATGTTGGTCAACGTTTGTTCATAAATCTGGTCCTTCACCATCACGTGTGTATTGTATTTTTGCCCAACTAACCAATAGCAATGTTTTAGGAAAGTTACCTATCCATGACTAGAACAATAGGGTAAATTGAAACTGGTGGATTTGGCAAAAATACAATACACATGTGACGGTGAAGGACCAGATTTATGAATAAACGTGGACTAACATAGTGCTGAAGATTTCAAATTTCAATCCCTGAATATATTGTCTACATTGTCCCTTACACCTCATCACAAATCTGGATTGGATATTCCAGTTGAGTGCATCACAGGGTGTCCCGCAAGAAATGCAATAGCTACTATAATGATTATTGGTTATTGATAATATAGCTAACCCACCAAGGCAGTAGTCTTCTGGATGAGCATTGGTACAGTTTGGTAGTTTTGAACCTGAAAACAAAAGTAAACTTCTATACCAGTCATGCATGAAAAAAGTAATTTAATTTCTTCACAGAGAAGCATCGCATAGGGACGGCAAAACGGGGGGGGGGGGGATAGGGGGTGAAGGTAATGGCATTTTCAAGCCTCAATTATTCCAGGGGAGCAGCAATTTCCCCCCAGACCCCATTAGGTTTCAGCCCTCCCAATTTTAAATATCTTTCTATGCTACCGCTGTCACAGTTTGTTCATGTTTTTCCTGTCGTCAGCCCCCAACTTAGCTGAAAATTAGCCCCCCCCCCCCCAAAAAAAAAACACCCAAAAAACCTGTTCCTAATCTCATTTAGTATGGGTTCTACTCAAAATGTATATACCACCAATCACAATATTTCTCGTGTTGAACATGATATCTCACTCGTTCGCTGCTCTAAAATAGATATCATGTTCAACACCACTCGAAATAATTCTGGTATTTCCGCGCACCATGTATTATTCTCTATATAGGCGCATGCGCTCAAATGCGGGGATAGGGTAAATACTATAGCTGAGGCGATATTAATATGAATGCCCCTCACAAAAACAGAAACGTACCCGCGCAATACACAGAACGGCAATCCTTAGGCTCTTTTAGCTGATAAATATAAAAACCACTGCAATTTCGGACTTTTATGGCATACGAATATTTGGAAAGGCAATTGTCATATCCTACATTAGTACAAGCAGTCCGATTCACAACCCCTTCTTCAACCGAGGGATGAGGGCCTCGCAACCAAATAGGACTAGCAGTCCCACATCTGTCCGTATTTGGCGTTGTCGTCGGCATTTCTCCACCAGCCTCGCTGGAAAACCGATACCACACATTATCACGTATTAAGCCTATATCACAAAGATTCGTGGTTTTAGTGTAAGCTGTACTGCGTCTGGGATCATCGATCGTTGTGTATTTCACGTCCTTACAGGCGCTGGCTTGTAAACCACTGTGTACACACGATAAAAATACAATAAAAGCGGACAAAAGCAATGTATTATGCATGTTTAATGCTCAATTTTCTGCGTGAGCCCCAGCATATAAAAAAGTTTATTATATCCGTGCACAGCTGCGCGTCGTGACGTATTCTGTGGTATTGTTTTTCGTTCACTAAGCGAATTGGTATCCGACCTCTCACTGCGAGCGAAAAGCTCAACTTATAAAACCGCAATAAGAATTGAGTGTATATATATATATATATATATCAAGGTTGACATGCATTAATAAACTCAAATAAACTAAGTCGCGAGAATATTTTAGTATATTAACAAGAGAATATTTTAGTATAACAAGAGAATATTTTAGTATTGTAACACTGCAATGTCAAATTAAAATCTAAAGTTAAACAATAAACACTTCTGAAAAAGCAGGAGACAATCTTAAACAATAAATCATTAATACCCTCTAAAAGCCGATTTACCCCATACAACTTGTGCGTAAAACTGTCATGCAACCTAGCGGCATGCAACTTGAGTTGTATCGTGTAAATCGAGCACATAAATCGCCCACGTTGTCGTAGGGGAGTTGTGTGCCTGATTTACCCAGTACAACTCGAGTTATATAATCGGTTTCCATGCAACAGCTTTAGGCAAAAGTTGTGCAGTGTAAAATGTCGGTAAATACATCTCCAAGAAGTGGAAGTAAGTGCGGCTTAGTCGATTTTCACCGTTAATCCCTGAAATCCCATAAATTGACGCTGGGAATTGCTGGGAACAATGTTGACGTCGGTCAAGTTTGTCAAGGGGCGGTCCTGTTTCTTGTATATTTGAAAATTTCTGTCGGTATTACATGAAAAGGATTTCGACAAAATAAGGGCCAGTTTGAACGCGGTAGGTATTTTTCGAGTTAAGACGTGGACTTTTCATGCGCCGAATATGTAAATGAGGGGAAACTGTATGAATTACGTCATTCATGTTTGGCACGAGATAAAAGTGACGTCTGGACAAAGCCGACGTTCCGTGTAAAGCCATGGGGCTTTCGCTCGCAATACCAAATCTGAGAAATATGCCGAAAACAAGCACGTCCATCAACACCTATGATGGAATGTCTGCCTCTTGGACAACAAAACAGAGACGTGTAGAGTATCAAAGTGACACCGAAATTCCTTGTTGTTACATACATTATACATTGGTATTGTGTACTGATATAAATAGAAATAAAATCAACAGACAATTGATTTTATTTTGGTGGCAAATTCCCGGAAAGAGCATACTAAAATGAGTAGAATCGCAAAGTTTGGTTGCGAACTGTTGTAAAATGCGGAAAATATAGCCTTGCAAATGTATTTGTATTGCGTGCGGAAATTTGACATTGGGGCCAAAAATGGTACAAAATTTGCGAATTTGCAAGGCTTTCCGCATTTTACAACATTTCGCAACCAAACTTTGCCGTTTTACTAATTTTAGTATGCTCTAGCTAGCTGTGGTGATTTATTTGCATCTCCTTGCCAGCTTGCCTAGTTTTAAAATTAGCTGTCTATAAATCTATAATGAGAATTGTCTATTCATTCATATTTGTGATTACGTACAGAGCTGAACGCTTTTTCAAAACAAAAGGGGATAAAGTTGTAAAAAGTTATAAAGTGCATTACAAAATCTTGAATTTTTAGACTATAGAGTTTTGAGTACAGTATATTATATCTTTTACAGGTCCTCCAACAAACTACGGCGGCCCAAGATCTCGTCACGCGTGGTAACCTGATAACCTCAAGTTAATTCATGATGTTGAAACCACAAGCCGCATTACTAGGCAACAAAAATACAACAAACATCTCATTCAAATTTCGTATATATATTCATTCATAGGAAACAATACAAATAAATACGTTAGATACAGCAAAGCTCACGTCGAATATAACAACTTGTGGACAATTGATATATAGTCTTCGAGAAATGCTAGTGCCTTACTCGAAAGAAGACGTCTCTCTCATTTAAAGCCGGTTGTTCAGATTCCTAGTAGGGCCTTTATAGTATTATAAATTCCAAACTGTATATCTCAAGTTATTAGGAGTGAAGTTAGTGAACTAGAACTCATTTGATCATGGGATGCGGTAGCTCACGAGCAGTGATAGTTCCAAGTGATTGTAATATAAAGAACAACTCTAAAAGCAGTCTCGATGAGAAGAAGAGAAACTCGGCCAAAAACTCGGACGTGTCGCTCAGAAATAACAATGTGAGCGGCCAGGGCGGGAGTGCAACAGACTTAGAGGAACGTTTAATAGAGAAACGAAGAGAGATTTCGGCGTCCTCTACAAGAACAGCAGACAGTGGAATCAGCGAGTTACCCGATGAAAATATCATCACGGAAAACACGAATCCAAATAAATTACTAGAACACGGAATCTCGCAGCGGCCAGAAACGCCAGGTAGGGATTTTGATTTCTAGACATAGATATGATTAGGTATACAGTTATGCTTAGTAAAAAAATTTTATTCTGATATGAAACATCTCATAGTTATATTCTAGTACTGTACTGCCCGTAAATCGTAATATATCCACTTCAGAATGATATACTATTTTGAATCATTCTGTCAAAAATGAGGGATCTATGTTACTTCACTCGACTTAGTCTTAGATTAGGCCGAAGTCGACAGTGCAGTGCTACAGTATAGCCAAGGGCAATGACCACTCCATGCAGAAAAAAAATCCTACCCATTCCAATATTCTAATACTGGCTTTAAACTCTAAAGCCGAACCAGGAGAATATTCACATTTATTTGCTATGTCTATAGTCACTGTCTATAGTCGTTAAGCTGGTCTAATATTTGTATTTTGTAATGCTAAATAATAATGCAACACGTATAAAAAGATGGTCAAATTTGAAAACATGAATTGCCCTTTGCTTTCGAGAGTATGTGTTATAATTATATCACACGTATAGCCTACGATTTATGTGAAAGTTATGTACTCCAAAAGAGGCAAGACGGGCCTCGAATTTGATTGCAATAACGCTCAGTAAAACGTATAGGCTAGTATACGATTTATATCTATGGTTCATTATTATTTTTTCATGGCTGATAAAAAGTAACGAATTATTTTGGAAATATGAGAATATCCAATCTCGTGACCTCTCTCGACACGAAAATTGCAACATTTTCAACAACAAAATTGAAATTTTTCATTTATTTTTGCCTAATGCAAGCTCGCATTAAGATACAAAATATACATTTTAATTCGGCGATAAAAGAGAATATATCATGTTTAGTAAATAGCAAATATATATAATAGGACGGAAATTCGAACGCAAAGCTAGCTATAAAATAGTTCTGGTATTCACTATTCCGTTGGAATTTGGAAAATGAACTAAAAATGAAACCTTAATTGAATTTCATGCTGTGCACAGATCGAGTTGCCTTTCAGTTGTAACGTAGCTATTTTTGTTTTCTTTTGTCCATATGCTTTGACAGTCTGTTTCTAAAAATCAATATTTATTCTAGAAAACAGCTGTATTGTCTGCCGTTTTCTCATAGGATTAGCAAATAAATCGGTTTTTTATACTTATTCGACAAATTAAAGACTACAAAGTAATTTCTTTCGGTTATTTTGTTTGATTTGGTTTTTAAGTAAGACATATTCTAATCCTTGAAAGAGAATTTGAATGACTGTTTCCTTAGTAACCAGCAAGATGACGCCATTGCTTAGCAACGAGTAGCTGATAATGACGTTTTGTGTGGGTGTATTGTGTATTGTTAAGCAACTAAAGTAAGCGCTCTAATTGTCAGGCTGTATACATTTCAAATCATTCATTGTTATACCTTTGAAATTAATAGCGTTTGCTTGCTAATGAACGTTTTAAAAGCTGTTAACTAGAGCTGTATGTTTGAACTTTAAAATTTCAGTAATTCCCGGTTCCTTCACCTTCTGGAAACATGGCTAAGAAATTCGCCCGCTTTTCGAGAAACATGGCTAGGAAACAATGTTTTTTTGTCCGCCTTTGGGAAACATGGCTGGGAAACAATGTTTCCTGTTTGGGAAACATGGCTAGGGAAACAATGTTTCCTGGTTTGTCCACCTTCAGGAAACATGGCTAGGAAACAATGCTTCCTGGTTTGTCCACCTTCAGGAAACATGGCTAGGAAACAATGTTTCCTGGTTTGTCCACCGTGGTCAGAGCGCTGCAACGTATTTTTTCCTGCCAAACAAGACTAAGGTCTTACTGGCTCTGGGGACATGCACAACCTACTTTATTCTACAAGTGGTCTATTTTAAACAAATATTTTTAATTTTAGATTTAGTTCTAGAGGGTGTTGGATGTCCTCGTAAACAAAGTGGAAAAGAGAGACGTCTAGAATTACAAAAGAAAAACTCCGAATCATCTGTACCGAAACTGCCTCCATTAACGAACAACAGTTTGCTAGAAAGGCCGAAGACGAGAGGAGGCGTCGCCTTTGATATCACGTTCTGTCCCGAGACTGGCAACATGAAGAAAGCGCAGTTACCCAAACTTGAACGACGAAAGAAAAAGAAAAAATTAACGAAAGAAGAATTAGAGGAAAAAATGAGAAAAGCAACGGAACGAAGACAGGTTAGAGGATTTGGAAATCTGAAACTCTGAAATCTTTCTTGTTACCTTAAGGGATCTAGCCTCCTGCGCAGACGTTGTTAGTGGCAACATCTGCGCAGGAGGCTATAAGGGATCAGGACTTCTTGTGTTTCGTCTTCGTGTAACTTGATCTCTTCCTAATCCTCTGTAAACTCTTCTTAATCTGCTTGTGTGATGTTACTCTGAGTGTATATCCACACCGGGCAGGCTTGAAAAATATGCCTGGCCACGGTGGGAATCGAACCTACGACCTTTGGAATACTAGCCCAACTGAGCTACGCGGTCAGGTCGGTTCGAGTATGCGATATTTCGGAACTGAGTCTAGTTCCTTCCGAAATATCACATACTCGAACCGACCTGACCGCGTAGCTCAGTTGGCAGAGCATTGGGCTAGTATTCCAAAGGTCGTAGGTTCGATTCCCACCGTGGCCAGGCACATTTTTCAAGCCTGCCCGGTGTGGATATACACTCAGAGTAACATCACACAAACATCTTATTCACCTGAGTACATTACACCAACACAGCAAATATCTTCTTAATCTCTTTCATAATCTTCCTAATTCAATCACTCCATCATCCGTTGCCTTCCTCTCAATCATCTGTCTGTTTATTAAGGGATCAAGCCTTCTTGTGTATCTTCACCGTGCAACTCAGTCTCTTAAATAATCTTATGTAAATCAAGTCTGTTCCATAATCTTCCTAATTCCATCACTCCGTTCATCTTCGTCTGCATCTTTTTCCTACTACAAGTTCCTTCCTTGCTTTCTTAACAAATTTTCTCTCATCAAAATCCCACACCATCTCATTCTTGCTTCTTCTTTCCTGACTTTGCTAACAACTCAGAGACAAAGTTTGAATACCGTGTCATGGATATAATCAAAGAACTTCAGAAATGTCGCACACATTAAAATGCATGCAACTTTATCATCACGAGCTCTTCATTTAATTCCATCATTCCCCTCTTGACGACTAAAATCGTCTGTCGTTAAACAGAGTAAAATAACAAATAGGGCGCATTGGGATGCAATATCATTTACGGAACAGCGGTCATATATTTTAACGTGCGACATATGGTTTCCTCCAGTTTAGGTTTCCTCCTGTAGTAACACTGGATCAATAAGAGATGATCCTTACTGCATCTCTGGGGAGAACAGTTTAGAACTGATAGAGCTATCCAGTATAAATAAAGTTAGTCTAGTTTAGGTTTCCTCCTGTAGTAACACTGGATCAATAAGAGATTATCCTTACTGGATCTCTGGGGAGAACAGTTTAGAACTGATAGAGCTATCCAGTATAAATAAAGTTAGTTTAGCTTTCCTCCTGTAGTAACACTGGATAAACAGGAGATGACAATTACTGGACCTATAGAGAGGATGGTTTAATTAAAACTAATAGAGTTTTCCAGTTAACTTAGTTCAGATTTTAACGGTTTATTTATCATTTTCCCTCCAGCAACACAATAAGAAAATCCAGGCGAAATCACACGCCTTCGTTGAACAATACGAGAATGTCGTACAGAGGCGTAACAACGCGATGGAAAGCAATAATGGAAACGCAGGGAACTCCGGTAATACAAGAGACGATGTTACTGAAATAATGGATATATCTGGAAATCAAGAAACGGACATGACAAGCCAATGAAAAACAAATGAAAAATTATCTATACGGGAAGGCATCAAACCGTACGAATTTCTGAGGCAATTTCTCAAGCATCACTGCAGACCAAATTTCCATCGTGAACCTATACTCAGCATGTTTATGCCTGTTGACATCGAATTCATGACTCGCATCGATTGAATTGATAACTCGCATACCTAGTTACCACTGTTCTGATAATGCAAGCATAGAATGGAACGGAGGTAACCAAGCATTTAAATTATATATGCGAGTGAATTGATAACTCACATGCCTAGTTACCACTGTTCTGACAATGCAAGCATAGAATGGAACAAAGGTAACCAAGCATTTAAATTATATATGTCAGTGAATTACGTGGCAATGGACATAAACACATCAGCAGAATGGGTCTATTTATCCTAGTTTCTGAGAAACTTGTTAAGACCTAATCAAATTGATTGATGACAATAACAAGAACATCTATATTTATGGTAGTGATAAATAGCTATTTTTGTAAATATAATGTACGTGTGTGAAAATACAACAAAACTATAGTTGACATGTGCAACAGTTTGTTTCTGTTTAATTGGCAGTCGCATCGTATAACAAAGCACAGAAAACACAAATTATATTTCCACTTTAGTACCATTCTAAAGGGAGAGATATGATTGGCTTCTCAGAGAACTGCTATTTCGCAGAAGTTGAGCAATTTTCGCTAGAAACATTTTTCTATCAAAATATGAAATCCATATACTGTATGGACCCAGAAAATGGAAATTAGATTTCCAGATTATTTCCAACTAGAATCCATACTTTTCCCATAGCATGATTTCCAAAAAAATCGCACTGGAAAAGAAAGTTTGATTATAAATACAAAATGACCAATATATAATTAAAAACTCAACATCAAAATTTCAATCGGATTCATCATATCTGTATTCTGTAATACAATACTGTGTGCATTTACAACAAGAGACAACAAGGACCTGCGAATATGAGTGCGGAACTCCCGAGCAAAGCTCGTATTATATATGTTCCCTCCTAGTAAGGGCTATGAAAAGTTGACAAAAAATTAAAATAACTGTTTGTTACTCGTCCTCCTCCGCAGGCAACTCAGCAGCAAAAAATGCATAATTACGCAATAAGAAAGCTTCTGATTCATAGGGATACAACTACATGAAAAATACAAGAACTTCGACGTTTCGAGCCTTTGTTGGTCCCATTCTCCCGAAAATGTAAAGGGTCCATTTCCACTTGGGAAAATTTTCCGCAGAAAGAAAATTTTGTATAATATGGGATTGGCCGACACAAATTTTCCGTCGGATAGTTGGAAATTTTAACAATGATATTTTCGGAAAATTTTCTGTGCGTGGAAATGGGCCTTTTTCCCGCATGCATCATAATTTGCGGGTATATAGCCCGCGTGTTTAATTATATACAGCCAGCCTTCGTGTTTAACCATTAGGGAGTTTAAGATCTTGACGACGAACTGCCGACTACGTTTGAAATAGTTTTTGTTATATGTATCCAAATACTAAATGCTTGTCATAACAAATTTATCCCAAATATGTTTTATGTGCATGGCTTTGTGTTCGGCAAGTTTCATCTTTTAATTTTCATCATTTCTTTATAAAAACACACTCCAACCCAGGGCTCGAATTTTATCGCGGCAATTGCCGTAGAGGGAGTACAAAATGCCGTGGATCATTGCGGAAACGACGGCAATTTTTTGCCGTATAGTATAATTTTTATACTATTCACTAAATTACTATATTAACAATAAAATTAAATTTTTGTTACAGTAATTTGAAAAAATGCCGCGGAAACTGCCAAAATTGCCGTAGACAGCTGTTACGTTCTACGGCAATTTTTAACGCCATTGCCGTCGATTGATTTCAGGGAAATTCGAGGCCTGCTCCAACCTGCACATTGCGTAGTCAGTTTCGGTGCTTTGTTCTTGATTCTGTTTCACAACACAAGAATGTGATTTTTACGCTGTAGCCAAGGTCGCTACGGTGAAAAGTATGCTCTGGGGATATGTAAATTTTGCCAGTGCCTCTGTTAAAGCAATGCAAACACAAGCCTTCAACCGTACTCCGTACCCGTAGTTCGTTATCGGCATCTTAAACTCCCTATTGTGTTTAACTATACGGCTCTGCGAAGGAGAGTGAAGTTACAAGAAGGGCCTTCGCTCGA
Organism: Paramuricea clavata; assembly: GCA_902702795.2. Taxonomy (NCBI): domain Eukaryota; kingdom Metazoa; phylum Cnidaria; class Anthozoa; order Malacalcyonacea; family Plexauridae; genus Paramuricea; species Paramuricea clavata. The sequence continues at coordinate 3,572 of CACRXK020003419.1, read as the reverse complement.
AACATCGAAGTTCTCCTTGTATTTTTCAGGGAGTTGCATGGATCCGAAGCCATCTTATTTTTCGCGCTGCCTACTTCAAATACAAGCATGGAGGTACCAGGGGATCCTGAGGAATAATTGTGCAGTCAGGAAATAAAACTCTCCACAACTATTGCGCAATTTCTCCCAAATATTGCGTAATTCAGCCGTTTTTGCCACCGAGCAAGAAGGATGCTTTCACAGAGAAAAATTTCGAAATATTTCACTTTATTTCTTTTGAATTGTGACGATCCGCATAAAATAAGTTTTACACGACCGCTTACAAGAATTGAGCGAAAAATTTCCACAGCGAAATCGTTCGAGGAAATCCAACTTTGCGAAGGAGGCTGTCTGTTACTATTCATTACCCTAATATCTGTTACCTGACATACATAAAGCAAATGTACTTGATGGCAATATGTAAGTTATTCACATTGTTAGCTTTTCGAGTATTAGTCAATCTTGACAGCACCATATATCTTCCTTATAAAATAGTACGTGGCGTAGAAGCCAATGGTACCAGTAAGAAGCCAGAACGTAAACACCATCGTTAAAGTATACACGAAGTATATAAGGGCAGAAACGAAACTCACAATCTCAAGCTGAAAAAGACGTAGAGTTAGGTTAAGGGGCTGTTTATATGAGATTAGCTTGCGTGGCAGGCCGTCAGCCGCAGGGGGCTGGGCTGACCATTAGCCAGGCAGGCTAATACGAGATGGGCTTGCCAGACCACACCTAGCCTTTTGGGTGGGCCTGCTCAAACTGATTATCAATTTCCCATTTGTAATACAAAATGACTGAAAAACGGCAAACTTTGCAAGGCTATATTATCCGCATTTTACAACATTTCGCAACGAAAGTTTGGAATATTACTAATTTTGTGATGCTCTTTCAAGCTGTGATGAAATTTTTGTCCAGACTTGTCTAGATCAAAATTTCACTCAAAAGGGAAAGGTCTATTACCCTTGGATAAGGAGGTCACCACAAGCTGGTAAAGAATAAGTATACTAACCTTATTGATGTAGTAAAAGATGGCATAAGCTAGAACATAGAATGAACACGAAGACGATGTCAAGAACGATCGCCACCACCAGTGGTAATCCTTAAATACAACAAAATGTAAACCCTCAGAAATTTGAACATGGTCAACTACTGTACAGAATTATTAAACAGAGCCACGCATGTAATCTCTCTGATATCAGTAGTAATAGCACAGTCGAACCCTATTAGCAGACACCTCTCTTAAACAGATACATGCATTGGTGAGGTCCAGAAAGGGTTCGACTGGAATTTTTTAAAAAAATAAATAAAATTAATTTTACAATTATAACAATTGAAGGCTCAGAGTCCTAAATTAAGTCCAGTCCTGCCTGACATGCATGCTACATTACAACACTATTTAAACTAACAAATTCACAGATTACACATCATTATAATGTTCATTACACCGGGTGTGGCTGCCCAATTCATCCGAGCCAGGGGTTATAAACTAAAGATCCTGGAATAGTCTCGAAATATCTTCAACATAGGAAGACGCACTTCCACACTCACCTCAGCACAAAGTTGGAAATAAGTAACTACAACGGCGATCAGCGAGCAACACATCGCAAGAATTATAAACACAAGGAACAAAAATCCGAACAAATAATAAAACTGATTTTCCCAGATGGCCTGAAAGAGTTTAAAGAAGTTTAAAGAGTATATCACGCAAACAAAATATCAGAATTAACATAATTAAAGCAATCGATGGACGACATACCGTTAAAATAAAGAACAGTTCAATAAACACAGCTCCAAATGGTAGAATACCGGCCATGAGATTGCTGGAGAATACATATACATAGGAATATTAATCTTGTACGGGTTGTTCCAGTGTATATAGGTAGGCTTCGCTATTAGCGGATAGTATTGTATATACAGATTGTTTATATATTTATTAATCAAATTTGATTTGGTTTCTGGCATTTGAAAAGGGAGTTCTGTCATTTGTAAAGGTAGTTCTGGCATTTGTAAAGGGAGTTCTGCTATTTGTAAAGGGAGTTCTGCCATTTGTAAAGGGAGTTCTGCCATTTGTAAAGGGAGTGCTGGCATTTGAAAAGGGAGTGCTGGCATTTGAAAAGGGAGTTCTGGCATTTGAAAAGGGAGTTCTGCCATTTGAAAAGGGAGTTCTGCCATTTGTAAAGGGAGTTCTGGCATTTGTAAAGGGAGTTCTGCTATTTGTAAAGGGAGTTCTGCCATTTGTAAAGGGAGTTCAGCCATTTGAAAAGGGAGTCCTTGCATTTGAAAAGGGGGTTGTGGCATTTGTAAAGGGAGCTCTGGCATTTGAAAAGGGAGTCCTTGCATTTGAAAAGGGAGTTCTGGCATTTGAAAGGGGAGTTCTGCCATTTGAAAACCAAGTTCTGCCATTTGAAAAGGGAGTTCTGGCATTTGAAAAGGGAGTTCTGGCATTTGAAAAGGGAGTTCTGCCATTTGTAAAGGGAGTTCTGCCATTTGTAAAGGGAGTTCTTGCGTTTCGGGCTTTCGAACAACCAGGCTCAGGTAGGTTCGGCTACCTAGCCTAAGAATTAAAGTTCTGCCCATATGAATATCATGATGTAAAAGTAAATTGTAGATTCAAATCTAAATAGTCTTACCTTGGTATGGGATGAACATACCAGACTTGCTCTGGTACTTGTCGTGGAATTTGATTGGTCCGCACAGGATGCTCATAAGGCTATACAGAATGATGCAAAAGCCATTGTTTGTGTAAAATTCTTTACAATGTTTTCACGCAAATACATATATACTTACATATTTTCTATAACCAAAGTAATATCCTAAGAAAACCAAAGGCAAAGATATTCCAAACCACATCAAGAGCAGTGCCAACATGGTTGTGAACGGTAGCTTCAGAAAGAAAAATATGTAAAAAAATTTAAGATGACAGTCTGTGTGTCTCTTGTCTTGTACGTGGCTGTCATAGATATATAAGATATCTATGGTGGCTGTAGGCAAACCACTGATGCAAACCAGTAATGAGTGAGAAATTCAACAAAACAAAAGTTTAAGATTAAGATTTCTGTAGCGCAAATTTCATGTGGGTATGATCAAATGCGCCTTACATCAAGTATTAAACGCTTCCCTAATGGACCTATTCCCTAATGAACAAAAGTTTGACAATTTCCTCACAGCTTGAAAGGGCATCACAAAATTAGTAACATTCCAAAGTTTCGTTGCGAAATGTTGTAAAATGCGGATAATATAGCCCTGCGAAGTTTGCCGTTTTTCAGTCATTTTAGATTACAAACGGGAAATTGATACCTTTTTTCAGAAAGCGGTATCAATTTCCCGTGCGTAATACAAAATGACTGAAAAACGGCAAACTTCGCAGGGCTATATTATCCGCATTTTACAACATTTTGCAACGAAACTTCGTAATATTTATCAATTATTGGACGAGGTTGAGCAAAATATCGTGATTTGTCGGTGGCGAGCAGATCAATTATTTGCCGATGCCGAAGGCAGAGGCAAATAATTGATCTGCGAGCCACCGACAAATCACGATATTTTGCGAG
>CACRXK020003418.1:0-36387 GCA_902702795.2 Paramuricea clavata | reverse complement strand
TTACGTATTAGCGGCCTAGATTCGCTCATACCGGTATATACTTTTCATGGGCATGTTAAGCTAATGCCCATTCTATAACTGTTATTCAAAAACTCAATAAGTCAATGAGGAAAACACACAAAGAAAAATCATAAGCGTGTCGTATCTTTATATGCGATAGAGATTTCCTTTGATTTAACCTCGTTCCCAGGGCCTGTTTTGAAAATGCGGCGAAAGGAAAAAGCCCTGACATTGGCTGGTCTTCTATGTATTCTGATTGGTCAATGAGAAGTAGCTTATTATGCAATCTTGGATTAATTTATTGAAACTTTGGCCGTTTGGCAGCCTAGCTTCGATCTGAAGCAAGCGCGGGAAAAAACGTGAATGTAGGACAAGACTGGGACCTAGGTGTGACGTCACCGCTAAAGGTGCTTCAGAACGCCTAGCAGATTTCAGTATTTTTAATATGGCGTAAAATTTATATATACAAATAACCTTGTAAATACGACAATGTTCGTTGATCATGTTCGATGTCTACATAACCAAATTCAAACTGTATTAAAAATGTGCTCAATTAAAAAAAAATATATACAAATTTATGATACTGAGTCTGAGCAATGGTCGTATAATCGTTGATGTTATTTATATACTCGCAAGTTGTGATCACCACTAGACCATACTGGTATACACAACTACGCTTTCTACTTGACAAGTTTAAGTAGCCGAGGGGATTGGAAATATTTGCCTGACATGACTGTGTTGTCGAAACATTTTTAGTCGTAGACGCGGCATAATTTTCAAGCTTCTAGATAGCATTTAATATGGCTTTTTATTATACGGCAAGCATTTATTTTGATGAATCGCGCAATTTGATTGGCTGCTGACGAGGCAGGATTTTCCCGTATTGCCCACGGGCAATACGCAATTTTTTTGCCCCGCGACAAGAGCGAGTTTCAAACGGCAAAAAGTGTCTAAAAGTCTTTCAAAACTATTCAAAACGAAGAAAAATAAACCTAAACTAAAGAAATGGAGCACCTTCTTTGGATAAAGAACTTTCTCAATATGTTTTTGTTAGCGAAAGTCGAAATTACAAGGTAAATTTTACAATGTTTATAACTATTAAAGAAGTCAGGAATAGCTGTGTTTTGACTTTGTGAAGAGCTGCAAATCTTATTTGCAGATAGCCGAGGAATTTGACACCATCCTAAATAAAAAATACAACTAAAGCAGCCACAGATTTATATTTTTTCCCTGAAAATTTCTGGGGTTTTTCGATAAAAAGAGATATATTTATGAGATGAAGCGAACTAAAACCGAACTTGTCCATACTGTTTATTAATTTTATTGTTTTCATATTTGGTTGTCTTTGTCTTTGATTAAATGACGAAATACCTCGTATTTTTCTTGAAATACTATCCAACTGTGTTAGTATTCTATATAAAAATTGCTGTAGAGTAGTTTTACTAACCAAGCTTGAGAACATTTTTTACAATTGTTCTTTTTTGCAAATGTTTCGGACTTTGTACTTTGCCCTCGCGTGACCTTTTTTACCCATTTTTTACAAACGTACAATGCCATATAATAAAAAACTTACTGACCTCAACCGTTCGGGCAGTACGGGAAAATATCCAACCTCGGTCTTGCTGTATTGACCTCGCTATCGCTCGGTCAATACAGCAAGACCTCGGTTGGATATTTTCCCGTACTGCCCTCACTCTCGGTCAGTAAGTTATTAATATTTTAGTAAACACGAGTCTTATTTAGCTCGTTATTCCATTCTGACCGTATGGTAGCGAAACGTAGCCTATTTCATTGTTCCGACAGCATTAGAGCAAAACTAATGACTTAATTATATACGCAAAGGAAATTTCCATAACACTTTCCATTTACAAATGTGGTATGCTTGGTAACCAGGCCAGGGACCAATTTTTTGAAATCAGGGACCATTTTACCGAAATCTGCTAGGCTCTCTCGCTGAAGCGTTCCGCGCAGCACACCCAGGCATAACATTTTAAGACTTGTTTAAATATATCAAAGCAGCGAATAGATATAGAGAGCCTGGAACTATGCTGGCCGTTTGGAATAAATTTTAACCTTTCACTCCATTAATCATTCCATTGTCCGTCTAAGAAATATTTTCTGCACAATCTGTGACAAAATGATTAAATTCGATAAGATTTGTACGCGATTTGTCGAACGTTAGTAATATTGTTTATTAATTAATTAAACTGTGAGAGAACATGAATTGTGTACTACAGTACTAGTACACATCTCGACAGAGTAAGTTTAGATTTTAGGGCAAAAATACGTACCTTCATCGGCTTCCTATAGCGTGATGTTTAATGTCAGTTTCAGGCGAATTGTGTTCAAATATGTCACTTTGTGGTGTAGAAATACTTTCTTATACAAGTTTGGGACTGGGTTTAAGAACATGCCCTTTAGTTTTTTATATAATCAGTATAGTAACATTAGAAAAGCGACGATATTTTGTATACAACACTGTTTACAACTTTTGAATAATGATATATGGTTTGATTCTCTTTCAGAGACTAAAATTCATTCAGAAAATGAGTGTGACTTCATTTTCACATAAATTGTGTTAAAAAAGTGATTTGCTGGGAATGATGACCGGTATTCCAGCGTTCTTTAAATCTACATCGATTCGGGATTTTGCACTTAATATGCATAAATTATCATTATTGAACACCCACCATGGAGATTTTGATTTTGATGCCGAGCCGATGCCAGGGCCATTTTCGCTGACCTCCCCCACGTGGAAGCAAAATGCCCTGGGTACGAGGTTGCCCCTAAAGATACTCAGCTTCGCCTCGTACACTGCTGCTCATCTTTTAAATAGGTGGCAGATAAAGATTCTGTTCTGTTCTGCTCTGTTCTGTTCTGTTCAGTTCTGTTCTGTTCTGTTCTGTTCCGAACTTTAACGTACCTCTAGGGAGGTCAGTTTAGAAACTGATAATACTTTCAAAATATAGGTTAGGTTTACTGCAGGACATGTGCGGCATACCACTCACAGACCAACAGAATTATCTAATATTAATTAAGTTAATTTTTGTCCGTTTTTCTCAGTCTTCCCAGGCAACCTGTGGTTCAGCAGGTATCCCAGGTATCCCTGGCGTTCCAGGAAATCCCGGAAGAGATGGTATGCTTGGGTCACGTGGTCCTGCGGGAGCGAAAGGAGAGCCTGGAGAGAGAGGGAATGATTACGTCGATCTGGTGAAGTCAAGTTGGAAACAATGTGTTTGGAAGAGAAACGATGGCAAAGACAGTGGCTTGTTACAGGTTGAAGCAATTAAGGATATCAGTGTTCATAATGCCGGACAAGTTTGGGAGCAATGTTGGTTCAACTCCCCAATACCAACCTAATAATCTTAGCTTTATCCCAATTCCATTCTATCTCATTCCAATTCTTACATTGCCGAATAATAGTCCTAACATAATTACAATTTTCCAGTTGCTAACTTAATCCTAACATTTTATATACATTGCAATATAGCATTTGTAAGTTCGCTGATTGGCTAAGAACTGTGTTAATATAACTCAATTTCAACACGGAAAATTTCTTTCTTTATATTTCTTTGTGCTATGTTATAAAGCAAATATAGAACTTTTCCGGCATATTGATATGCAACTATATCGACACTAATGGAAATTGGGAAAACTCGAAATTGTGTGAAAACACTCCGCCATCCGGGCATCGTGTTTCCGCATAACTTCTACAGTAGTTTTCCCAATTCCCACTCGTGTTGATGTATATTTAATGAACGAGTGCGAGTGTTTTACCAGGGTTTCCAAACACGCAAAAAGAATGGAATTCACGAGGCTGGTTACCAAGCAAGTTTTATTGTTCTCGAGAATTTGTAAAACACGAAAGACAATGCAAACACAAGGCCGTAATGGCCGAATGGTTTTTATTGTCTTGAGTGTTTTTCAAATTCAAGAGAACAATGAATATCACTTGGTGAACAGCCTCGTGAATTCCATTGTTCGCAAGTGTTTGGACCTTCTGTTTACCTCCGTTGTACCGAGATGGCGGATAAGGCAGTAACCGAGAATGAGTGTGTTGAGTTGCTAAATCGATATTTAACATTTGATGGTGATGAATTTCGATGGACAGGCACTCATAATCAATTAAAAAGATATTTTGATGAAGATCTGAAGCTTTCTGGCAATTGGACTTCCCCAAGTGGCGGAGTGTGGCTATTTTCAACCGACGAATTTCAAGTCAAATGGCAGAAGTCCATGAAGCTGGTCATCGTTCGAGATAACTCAGGTAAGTTTATGTTAAATTGTCTTATGAAGTCAAGAATGGTGAATAATTCTAGATCAAACCAGCCTATTAGCCCTGTCGTCGTTTTAAACGACGTTTATGCCGACGTCACCTCTGCTACTGGCGATAATAATGTCAATGAAGTCAACAATTACTCAAATGCGTTTGAAATGTCTGTTAATAACAAACTGGAGAATATTCTCAAAGTTCTGTCTGAGTTTAAATATATTGATGCTAATCTGCAAGAAGAAAACACGACTATGAAGAGAAGCTTTGAAGATTTAACACATAGACATGAAAATCTAATGTCTGTCTCTTCGGATTTAAACCAAAGAGTTAAAGACCTTGAAACAAACCTGTTAACAGCTATTAAACTCATCTATTGTGAGAGAAGCAATAGTGAGAATTGTGTTACGGCAGGACCGCCAGAAAATCTTTCCAGTAAGTCTACTGCTGACGCCTCCGCTTCCACATGCATATGCGATGCTCAAATCCAAGTAATAGATTTGGAGAAAAGTGGGGAAAGTGAAAAGGTTAAGCCTAAGCTGAATGAGGGTAACCCCAATGCTAAACGCGGTAGAAATATCAAAGGTCGGAAAAATCCTTCGACTAATGTTAATCAGCAAAGTGAGAATTCCCATGGTAATTGTCCTGACAATCAGGGGCGCAATTAGGGGGTGTGGGGGGGTGTGACACCCCCCATGTTTTGTGAAATATATCTAAAAAGTCGGTCCCGAAACTTGTATGGGACGAAAAAAAGTCGGTCCGGCTAAAATCTGAAAGACATCATTTGTGTCGAAAAAAGAAATAGGTGGACATTTTGGAAATGGAATCTAACAAAATTAGGCGACTTTTTGTGGTTGTAACTTTTCTTCCAACCTCGTCCTAAAATATGTGAAATAGTGTTCTAATGAACCTAGAAATTCAAAATTTTTCTCGCGCCTTCGGCGCTCGCACTCGAAATCCATAAAAAATTTTGGCCCCCCGAAAGTTTAGAGCAGAAGTTCTGAAAAACTAAACGTTTATTTAAACTCTTGGAATTCTATCCCTGTCTATGAGTCCATCCGCAATTTTGGAGGAGTCTACGTTCTAATAAATCGAAGAGAGGTTACCGAGGTATGTGGCAGTGTATAGCATTTATACACATTTAGGTAACCGATTACATCCGCATCGAGTGAACACGCAGCTTTTTGAGTTTGAAGCTTAAATTGATTAAGACTGCCATTCGTTCAGTGATGAAAGAAAAAAGTCTAAGGGATCTAATCACTCTTGGATATGAAAATGATCTCACGGATACAATATAATGGACCCAGACACTGTTGTTGATCGTTGGGCCGAGCTGCCAAAACAGAGCGCCTTATTTGTGTGAAGTAATTCCGATTGTCATTTTTCGATCAAATAAGGGAAGCCTCACATATCGATTTTTTCCACGAGAAACGTCATATGTTCGTTTGGGGGTGGTGGGGGGGGGTGGCAGCTGTGACGTTTCTCTGTAAACATCATGGAAAAATTCGATAGTTTTTATCTTTGCAGAATATAAAAAAGAAAACAATTTGATACACACAGCAGTCTATATATTCGTAATACCATACCTGTATACCTATACATTTATATTATTACGCCTTCCTTGCATTGAAAACACTCAAATTTCAAGACAAACGCGCTAAAATTATCAATATTTCATGCAAAAAAAGTTGTTTTGAGAAACGTTGGAAATTTTGAAGTTCACTGATATATATTAATAAGAAAAGAGTATGTCAGCAGAAGATGACATATTCCTCGCGGAAGCATCGCCAATAGCCGACCGAAAAAATAGTAGAAAATTACCTTATGTGTACTATAAGAACAAAATATCGATAACTATGTGTGACGTTTCTAAGGGGGGGGGGGTCTCCAGAGAAACGAACATATGACGTTTCTCATGGACAAAATCGATATGTGAGGCTTCCCTAAGCTGTGCAGGTGAACTATTTAAAAACTGATTTGACTGCCTGAAATCTATTGCTAATTGCTATAACTTTTTAAGCAATTTGAGTTGTCAGATATTTAATACACTTAGTTGAATATCATGTGGGCACGCACTATACATAGATTATTTTGAACCATTATTGTCTATATTTGAGCTCTTGACTTTAATAATGTACTATTCTTTAATAATATACTGTGGGCTTGTGGCTAATATACTGGCTATAAATTCCATTTAGAACAACAGGTTAATTTCTAACGGTCTACATTTTGACACCCCTGTATGCTATTTTTTTACATAGTTACTCGACTTTGTGCAATAACCACAGGGCCGTCGCATGTCATGCAGATCTTTATTATTTAATCTGTGACAAACTGCAAAAAATGAAGATATTACAATGGATAATAAAGTACATGTTATTTTACAATCCATGGTATTACCCACACTTTCCTGCAACTTATTCAACATATAATAGTTAACAAGACGCTCTGTTGAGCGTTTAGTCGCTGGGGCTATTAAAATAAGGTCTTCTGCGCAGGGCTTCTGTGCTTATTGCTCTCTCTTCTGAGAGCAGTGTAAAAGCGCAGAAGCCCTGGGTACGAGGTTGATATCATTTATTAGATTTATCTGGCTTAGGCCAACTTCGAGGACACTGGGAACCAGGCTTAAACAAATTTATTGCAACTGCACATTTTGACCCTTCAACTGATTTTCTCAAAAAATTTAATGCCCCCCCCCCCTTCTAGTAAATTATTTATACTCATGGGGTCATGGCCCCACCTTTTGCCTCCCCCTCCCTCTCCATAAATAAGGACTGGTCCCTAACTGCAGGAAAAATATGTGCACTTCACAGAACATTTATAACAATTCAAAATTTATTACTTTTGCCTCAGGCTGGGTAACCACAACAGAAGTTGCCAAATAGGCCCTTTGAAGGTAGCTTGCGTGTCAGGCTCGATGCTTGAAATAGAGCCTGTTATACCCTGTGAGCAAAGTCCTCTCGTATTTCTTCTCGGCACGGCACGGAGAAGCGAGAGAGACTCTGCAGAACTTGTGTATAAATTCATTTGAGCATGCGCGAAGGTTGCTAAGCAACTGCCTATTTCCCAGAAGAAGATTTAATAAGTAGTTTCCGGTTCGGATCAAAACCGGTTATAAAACTGGTATCAAACCTGAAATTACTCATAATTATCCAAGTTTTTGGATTGTCGGCTCTACAAAGAGTATACACAAGTTCTGCATAGTCTCTCACATGCTGAGAAGAAATATGAGAGGACTTTGCTCGTAGGGTAAGCCTGTTACTGTAGTCAATAAAAAGTGGACAGTGATTGGGATGCAAAAAATAACAACCAATCAAAATAGCGATTGTTAATTACGTATCAGTCAATTCCAGCAGTGCCCATCCCCCCTGGGAAGAAAATGGCTATGTCCACAAGCCATTTGCAATCAAATTAAATAAGCAGTTTTCCAGCAAATCTACCAAATCCCCCATGATGGAAAATGTCAAAATCCTCACCCCAGGGCTAAAAAATATCGGCAATAGTCCCACCCCCGTGATTAGAACAAGCTGCAAAGGCCCAGGGGTGGGAACTGCTGGAATTAATTGATACATTAGATTATCAAAGCTAATTTAAAATACAACAATAACGGCCAAATTTTCCACCAATATCTCAAAACTAAATATTCCAATTTTCATCGAATGGCCAGGAATTACATATTAAATAATAATAATAATAACTGTTATTGACTACAGCAAAGGCAGTCATTAACATGGCCAAAAGTGGTTAAAGTACAATTACAAGTACGGAATATCATTACGTAAACAACAATTTGGCATTACCTTAAATTAAAAACAAAGGTATTTATTTCTGACTAATGGAATTTTGCGTATGAATCATGTGCATCAATTCTTTTTACTGACCTCAGTAGCAGGCTTTATTTCAAGCATAGAGCCTGACACGCTAGTTACTTTTAATAACCCACTGAGTTGCAACCCCCCCCCCCTACTTAATTTCAATACATTGTTTTCGCCATTGTGTTTATACAACCTTGCAAATTTACTAGTGGGAATTTCCATTGTGTTTTCAGCCCTTACACTTTGTGTTTCATTATGGCATCTTGACCATGAAAGAGTCTATTACTGTGGCTCCAACATTGTCCCGTTCGGCGTTACATTCGACAATACATTGATCATAAAATGACTGAAATATCACAGTTTAAAAGCCTGACACCTAGCGGCAAAGTTTAAATTTCACACAAGTAGTGATGAATGGTGATCACTGTGGTTGTATTTCGGTCTTGTTAGGCTACACCATGTTCTTTTGACCACCCATCCGTAACAGGATTATCTGCATCAACAGCCGTAAAAAAAGCACCCAAATAAACAGCAGTTTGCAAATATTATTGTTGCGATTTACAAAGGTTGCGGCCCGTTCCAACTTTGTAAAATTGAAAATTGTGAACTTTTGTCCTCTATTTCAAGCTTGTAGCCCTCCAAGTTTACTCACATAAAATGACTTTCGCTTTATAAAGTCTGTTTCATCGGAAAACGTTTAAGGTTCATCGGAAAAATAAAAAAAATATGTACAAAATCGATGATACCATTCGCTCGTAGTAAGCGGCCATCTTGAATTCAGCGACGAATAGTAATGACGTAATTTTTATTTTTTATTAATGACGTAATTGTCATTTTGTGGCTAACCATCCAAGATCCGACACAAATGCGTGCCGAAACCTAGAGTCGCTGTGGGCTCTGCCCAGCGACTAATTAAATATGCTTTCGGCCATTTAGTACTACTATAAATTGTAAATTTCGACATGCTAAAACGCTTTTTTCTGACTATCAGAATTCTGTTAAATCTTCCCCAAAGTCCAGGAAATGGCATTGCAGAGACTCTAAATTTAAAAATTTTCTCGGGCCTCGGCCCTCGCGTTCAGCCTCCCCCCCCCCCCAAATTGAATAGAGTTTCCTACAGCCCTGTACCATACGTCCATGCAACTCTTAAATTTTATATTAATTGTATTTGTAACAAGACTGTGACATTAATTAAACCGAACTTTCACCGGTTCACCGTTCACGAGTACTGTGCACACCTTAAAATAGTTGGCTTTTCTTATCAAACACAAATACTACAAAAGTCGGTCCCGGAAAATACGACACCCCCCCAAATTTTTTTTGAATGTGCGCCCCTGGCTTTAAAGTGCTTAAAACATGAGTACAATAGATTGATTTTCATGATAGGCCGTTTGCTGCGTCCTGATATCGTTCACTTTCATTAAGCATGTCTTGAAACTGAAATATTTTTACGGGAACTAACACTTTCAAGAACGCTGAGTTCGAATCCGAAAACTTCCCGCGCTGTAAATCCGCAGTTTTCTCACAAAATGCTATTTTATCTTCGCTAATTTCACAACAAATGTTTTCACTGTTCAACGACACGGATCGATGACGCCGCCACACGATTATATCACTCAAAACGACCAATTTCTATTAAGTACCAGTCTTCCCTTTAACAAAAGACCGGTTTTGCCCGAATTATTTTTAGTTATGTAATCTTATGCGTGTTGCACGTAAACAACATATCTTGTCTACAACTTTGAGAAGGTACAGATAACGCCTTCTAAAATCCTCAGTTCTAGCGATATCTCTGTAAAATCACAAGGACGTTAATGCTAAGTCTTTCGGCTATATCACTGGCCTGAAAAATACTAATTTAACGCGATCAAGGTATTTAAAACAAAAGTCAGGTAATGCGAAGCCAACGTAACGGCAAAGACAACGCTAAAGTGAAATATTGTCGATTGGTTGCTAGTAGAAGACTTACGACAGGATGAATCTTAAATCACCTTAAACTAGGGGAATAAATGTTCATATCAAAGACAAAGACCATTGCCAAGGTATAAAATCTGCTCTGTAAACTTACGACGAAGTGGAGAAATGTGTGCATAAGCTGTTTATTTGGTGATTTCAACGTATATGGCAGCCCTCTTTCCAACAATATTCGCTTATCGCACAGAATAACACCAACTGATATAATAGCTCAAATGCAATGATAAGTTACCTCTTGTATTACATGTCAGAAACTGTGTTGGAAATGGAGATGCTGGCCCATTCCATAAGATTACCGTTTTACATCGTTGTATAAAACATTTCGATCGCATGTAAGGAATTATTTCTCATCCCAGAGATATAGCCCAACGACTTAACATTGACGTCCTTGTGATTTTATAGAGATACAGCCAGAACTGAGGATTTTACAAAGCGATATCGGTACCTTCCCAAAGTTGTAGACAAGATATGTTGTTTACGTCCAACACGCTTAAAATTACATAACTCGAAATAATTCGAGCAAAAACGGTTTTTTGTTCAATGTAGAGACTGGTTCATAGGAATTAGTCATTTTGAGTTATGCAATCGTGTGTCTTCATCTATCCGTGTCGTTGAACAATGAAAAAATTTAATTGTTTTTGTTTGTGGAAACACCACGTAAATTTATTACTGCAAAAAATTTATTACTTTTGGTGTTTCCACAAACAAAAACAATTATATTTTATCGCCATGCAAACATTCAAAGAACTTAATGAAAAAATTTGTTGTGAAATTAGCGAAGATAAAATAGCAGTTTGTGAGAAAACTGCGGGTCTACGGTGCGGGAATTTTTCGGATTTGAACTCAGCGTGTTCGAAAGTGTTAGTTCCCATAAAAATATTTCAGTTCCAAGACATGCTTAATGAAAATCATTTTCTAGGCACTTTTCGATGTCACAGCAGACGGCCTATGAGCATTGGTTTTTGTTGTCTGTAGAATACGACTGAGATGACTGCCAAACAGTAAACATTAAACCTAAAATAGTATTCGGCTACGCAGTTATGTTCAGCCACAGGTAACCTGAGAATCAGGCTCTATTTTACAAATAATAGCCTGACACAAACCTTAATCCGATCGCTTTCCACCCAAAGCAAAGTTTATATTTAGTATCCAATCAAAATGTCGGGAGAAATTTAATTTCATACAACGACAATCTAATTATAGTTGTGATCACTATAAATATATCAACAACAATAGTATAATCTAATTAGCACCAACCAATCAAATGACAGTTTAAAAAATCTTTTGTCTCATAGACCAATCAGATTTACAACCGAAGTGCGGTTGTAGGATTTTACTACATCCCGGGCGTTCTTTGTCAGTGCCCGCGATCACAATTAGTATTATCAGCGGTATATGATGATAACATCGAGTGTTTCCTGAAATCACAATGTTTGAAAGAAAACATCTTAAAAGCCAAATATAAATTATATAATACTCGATGTGAATTTATAACTTGATTAAACTGTAACAGTTTGTCAGCATGTTAATCTATATTTCAAGATATCAGTTTGCTTCTAGTCAGTTTATTTGATCCAGACATATTGCCTTTTAATTTTTTGACAAAACTGTTTATGTTTTAGCACTAATTTCACAGATCTTATATGAGCTAGTAACATTTATAGCAGCTCAAATAAAAAATAACCAAGTGACTGGACAGACGGGAGTTATTTCGTATTTTGTAGCAATATAAAAACTTTTGTTTGCGGTAATCTTCACCAAGTTTGTCGTTAGCTCAAGCGGTAAAGGCGCTGCGTACCGAAAGTGAAACGCGGTCGGGATCGATGCCGAATATTTATTATCTGATTTAGCTCTTTTTCTCAATTTTTTGTAATTTTTTTCTTCCTTCCTTTTTTAACTCTTAAAAGTTAGGCCGGTTAGTGTTTGGGATCGGTATAAAATCTAAAGTGCTTTAAAAAGTTTTAATCTTTTTTATCTGGTTGAAAATGTTTGAATATTGAGTTGCGAACTCAACCGCTGGTAATTCTAATTGTGATCGCGGGCACTGACAAAGAACGCCCGGGATGTAGTAAAATCCGCGGTTGTACGCCATGAGCTTTTGTTAAGGTTTGTATCAGGCCTATTTATTTATTTATTTATAGGCCTGATCGCAGGTTAAGCCGCAGCGACCCAATTAATCTTGCAAGGGTCAGTACAGTAATGTATATTATAGCAAAAATATGTCATAAAATATGTATTTTAAAATGATGGAGGCAAACTACTTCCGTCGGCGCAAGCACTTCGAATCGAAAATTCTCCCCCTCGAATCGCTTTATTCTCCAACAAAATTCGCCAGCATGTAGGACAGACGCCATTCTTCGAAAATACTGAGATGATTCGGCGACTGGGATGTGAAGATTTGGACCATATTTAATTTTAAGAATGGAAATCAAAATCCATTTCATATTGAACTTACAAAGACCCACGATTACTACTGCGAATGCCTGGGTAACCGAGCCTCCTTGGGATTCACAAGGGGTTGCATTAATTCTAAATATTATACGATCGTTATATTAAAAGTTAATTTGAAATATGATATATAGACATCATAAATTGTTTTAAATACATTTCGTATTATAACATACGTGCTATATACGTCCGACAATATGTTGCTTCTCATTGTTCTTCCCGCCTTTTTGTATTTGCATGCTGTGGGCAGGCGGCGTCCTTTCCTCCCCTGCAAACCCCAATGGTAAAAGTTCAACATAAAATGGATTTTGATTTCCATTGTTAAAATATGGTCCAAAACTTATACACCTTGCCGAAGTCTCTCCATATTTTCGAAGAACGGCGTCTTTTCCACATGCTGGCGATTTTTCTTGCAGAATAAAGCGATTTGAGGGGGAGAATTTTCGATTCGAAGTGCTTGTGCCGACGGATCGACGATCGGAAGTCGTTTGCCTTTGTCATGTATTATGCATACTAGTAGCGGCCGCAACTATCGAGTGCAAAGTTTCGGAAAAGATTAATTCAACAAAAGAGGAATAAAAGGAGAACACATACTATGATATAGGAAAGTAAATTTGATTTAAAATATATATTTTATGACATATTTTTACTGTAATATACGTTACTATACTGACCCTTGCAAGATTAAAAACGCCATTGCAGGCATGATAAATGTCACACATTTATTTGTCGGTTGGTCTTCATGAACCATGTCTCAACCAACGTAGGTCTAAGTCCACACTATCTGTAATATCTCTTTTGCTGTTTAAAACAAAATTAAGTTTTGAAATCGATGATCACAGTGCTGCAGAAAACTCTTTTTTATTGGGGTTTGAAGACGAGGGCCGGAAGCCCGAGGAAATTTTTAAATTTAGAGTCTCTGAAATGCCATTTTCTGGACTTTGAGGAAGATTTGACAGAATTCTGATGGTCAGAAAACAGCGTTTTAGCCGTTTTAGCATGTCGTAATTTACAATTTGTTTACAATTTAATAGTACTAAATGGGCGAAGGCGTAATTAATTAACTATACTAGAAGTTACTATCGCAAGGGGGAAATGCTGCCGTATGGACAGAAGTTGTTACTCCACCTGATTGCAAATATTAAACCAGAATGAAGAAGATTCAAAATCACTAGGTCATAATGTGGTTTATTTTAGCATTTAATTTATTCACATTGTTAAAGTGCATATGACATGAAATTTCTTATTTTCTTAAATGAACGAACTCTTTAAGCTGTAGTGTAACTTATTTTTCAGTTTCTTGTTTTTGTGGTTTGTTCCCGAGATATTTGAATTTGTTTGATATGTAAATGAGTGTGAATATGTCCGCTAATTTATGACGTCATGTTGGTTGCAAGCTCTTCCAAATGGTTGAATATCACTGCTATAATCCAAGATAATAATTTCAAACTTCACTCACTGATAAATGTGATAAAACACTGCAGAAAAACGTGAACAGATATCTACAGTTTTTAGGGTTAATAGATTTATAACCAGTGTAAGTTGAGCTTGCAACCAACGTGACGTCATAAATTAGCGGACATATTCACACTCGTTTACATATCAAACAAATTGAAATATCTCGGGAACAAACCATAAAAACAAGAAACTGAAAAGTAAGTTACACTACAGCTTAAAGAGTTCTTTCATTTAAGAAAATAAGAAATTTCATGTCATATGCACTTTACAGGCACACCACAATGATCACATTTCCATATTCAGTGTCAAAATATTCAGATTGCAACATTAATAATTATCACTATATTCATAACAATTACTTTGACATTTCTGAGTGACTTCAGATTGTATATATACCAGAAAGCTGCGGATGGAGAGGGATTCAACTACCTGAAAAATGCAAGTAAATCTGCAGTTTTCTGGTGTTATTGCAAATCCTTCTCAATCCACAGGAACACACACAGCAATTTTACGATTGGGAGGGCTGGCACTGAGATGAAGTAAGTTCTCTGCACCCTGTGGATTTCGGGGTATGCCCAGTGGCGTAGCCAGACCTTCATTTTTTGGGGGGCGAAGCGAACGCCGAAGGCGCGAGACCTTCCAGGGGGGTCCGGAGCATGCTCCCGGGAAAGTTTTGAAATCTAGAGTCCCTGAAATGCGATTTCAAGCATTTAGGGGGTGAAATCTTGCAGAATTCCGAAAATTATAAAGTACATAGAAGACATAAATTTTCCCAGACATTTCTAATTTTCTACTCGGAATTAAATAAATTGGAAAAGTCACCTTGAAAAACAGGAGGAGCCGGTCAGCGTCACCTCATTTCCCCTCTGTGATGCTGGGGGAAGAAAATTCCAAAGTGATTTTGATCAGAAATGCATTTAAATCATTCCGTGGTTCTATGAGACAGCATTTCCGCATTCTCAAAATTGCGTTGCTTTTTTATACAATACAGAATAAGTCTGGGAAGAATATTCATGCTATGATAATGCATACATGTAAATCTACACTAAATGTATTCTTCTTGGAACCATATCTACAACTGCTTTAACGAGATTTTACAAATCAAGTTCCTCCAGTATATCGTCGTTTTCCTCAGCCGAGACGTACTTAATCAGTTTCAGCTTCGAGGATGTGACGTGAGCCCCCCCCCCCCAATTTCTCTACGGATTTAGCATTTTTAAGAGAATGATTTTTTTCCGATTGGGGGCCCCCTCGGCTACGCCACTGGGTATGCCCCCAAGAAAATGTTGAAACTTACAAGACCAGAAAGAAGTTTGTCAGTTAACCGAGTCAAATCTGAGCCTGAGTCAAATGTCTGAGTCACTGTTTAGTGGTCTTTGTAGTTCAATGACTTATTACACTAATCCTAACTCTAACCCCACTCCTAACACACCCTTACCCTATTCAACTGTGAATTTTATTTCATTTCGGAGTTTTTCGGTTAACCGAGTCAAATGTCCGAGTCACTTTTTACCTGTCTTTGTCGGTTCATTATGACTTACTGGGCCTGTTTATATGGAGGCCTGGATGGCCCACTTAGCAAGACAAGCGGGATGAATTTATTGATGAAGCGGTAAGCGGGATGAATTTATTTTGTGTTTATATGAAAAACTGTTGTTTTGACAGTTGTTGGAATGTATTACAACACTACATTTTAGAAGTACATTTTAGAAGTGTTAACATTAAGTAATATATATAGTTACCGCTGTACAGTGGGACAGTAGTAAAAAACAACAACGTTGAGCGTACGATACGTTTAAAACCTAAATCAACTGAAGCGAGATATTAAGTGAAATTCCTTTTGTAATCGTCGTATAAAAGTCATAAAACTGTTATATGTAAACATTGTGAGTTATTGTCGGATAACAAGCAAAAATTCCCGACACAGTTGATAAATATAGCTTGCGGCGGTACCTTTGAACTTTCTCCCCAGCAACCCGGCTAGCCCGCTTGTGAGTGTTTATATGGAGAAATTTCCATCCTGGTAAGCGAGATCTCTTTCAAGCGAGATCTCAGCAACCGGGCCAAGCCATACAAACACACAATGATTTTTACTACAAAAATGACTACACAGTGAGATCTCGCATACTGGGCTGTCTTGCTAAGCGGGCCGGCCCTTATAGTACCCCAACCCTATTTGACTGTGAATTTTCTTCAATTTCAGGCCATTTAAAAACCTGGGGGTCTGGTATCAGCAAGGCAAAGAATAAACAAATTCATATTTGAAATTCATAACAACCATATATGCACAACTGAGTGGTTGGATCTATCTAGGCTATCTTTGCAGTGCAAGAACTTTGTTGCTAAAGATCCATCCAAGTATTATTAAGATGAAGTTTTTGACATCCATTGCATTACAATACATCCACATTATTCTGTTTACTCAGTCAGAATTGTAAAACTCTATAACATTATATAAAACAGGAAAGAAATTGTGAGCAGATTATATACCGTGAAATCATTGTAGTATAATTCATTGTAATATAAAAATATAGAAAACAGACCAATTACTAACATATTATTGGTTTTAATAAGTACACTGTTATACTCTAGATTCTAGAATTATCCCCTTGACAAACCGCTACACAAACATATACAAAGCTATCATAAAGCATAAGGCATATTTAGTACACTTTGTCTCACATACAAAGCTAAGGCCGATTTTAGTACACTTTGACTTGTATTTACTATTTATACGATGTTAATAAACTCATGGAATACTCCTTAGTATATCGAATACTAAAAAGTTCAACAATAAAACCATCCTTACCTGAATTATTCTACATATTGTAGATCGTTTGCATAATTGCATCCATATTAAAAAGCTTGTAAAATCTTGAGACGAATTGAAAGCATTTGTCCGCAATACAAAATTATATATTTATATTTGCCCACCCCCCTCATTTAAAAAATGTCCCTGAAGCTTAATTATTTCCACTGGAAAAATGGACAGAAAGACAGACAGACAGACAGACAGACACAAGTCGAGATCTCGACAATACATAGGTCGCGCGAAAGACTGGGTCGAGTGGACTCTGGAGAAACCACTGTGGAGAAACGTGAGGACGTCAAGAATAGTGAGCTGCCTCGTTGGCGCTCGGCAGCAATTAATATATTGGATAAGTTGCAGGAAAGTATGGGTAATAACTTCATTCTTTGCAGTTTGTCATGGATAATGTAGCCGCATAAAATTAATCAATTGTTAGTATTTTAAAAGTATATTATTTAAATGATAAAGGTCTGCATGATTTTGAAAAAGGAATGATTATTAGCAAATTATTGGGAGGCTGCAGCTCAGCCCCCCCCCCCCCCGGTTGCTACGGCCCTGTCAGATCTGACATGGAATTGCGCAAAGCGGTTTTCACGGTCTTTTAGCTTGCTGAATAATTTTCATTTCCTGCCACTGTCACTGATAAAAATTATCAGATTTGAAATTTCTAAGGGTTTCTTGAGAGAATGGAGTCAATTATTGATCAAATACAAACAAAAGTACGCGTATTTTACGCATAGACATATCACAGAAGTTATTATTACCGAAACCCACTTATCGATTTACGAGTGTAAATTGTTATCCATGTAAATGCCATGTTTCTTAAATCAGTTTATGCTGACAATACAATTCTATAATCGAATTTCTCTGTTTAACAACTAAAATTTCGTTATACTATTACTGCCGTAATTTTCCGAATGCCCAACCCGATTTTCCTAATATGTTAATTCTAAAAATGTTGGGGGTTAAACCTCCCCCCCCCCCAATACCCCCTCGCTACGGCCCTGTCACCTAAAAAATGACTGTATAACATCTTCGGTAGAATATTTGTAAGCTCTCAACTTTTTTGATATGCGAATGTAATCAGTACGAGTAAAACGCTCGGACACTCGAGCTGCTCTCTCAGTCTCGTGTTTTATATCGGATAAAGCACTCCTGCTCGTGTTTTAAACAGTACATAAATCATGAGAATTCTCCAGCTATATTCACTCCGCATATCAATTTCGTCCCTGATTTCGCCTTATGAGAAAGATCGTGACTCAATCTTTACGACCGTTACAACCATATGGAAACCAGGCTAAAGTGTTTTTGAATTACTTAATGGGGTAAAAAGACAGTATCATATAAAATGGTTAGTTCTTTACCATTCTTATACATAATCTCATTGTGTTAATGATTAACGAAGAGCAACTCAGTTTACTGGGTAGAAAATGCGTGCACAAGTTCAAATAGACATTATTAATGAATAATAATTTTTTGTAGAAAATATTAAACTATCATGCGTACACTTTCTTACACATAAATTGTGCTCATACACTAAATAGTCTAATAATTATGAACAGATGTTCACAAATCCATTGTCTATACGTATATCATCACGCAAAGATCATTACCACGAAAGTATAACTACCGCAAGATTCGAACCCCGTTACCTCGGTTGTTGAGAGGAAAGGAGGTCCAAAACCCTTAAGAAATTGACATATGTCAAATATGAGCTTGCTTTTTCAGTCAAGTAATCTATAAAGGTTGTACATAATATAATCAAAACAAGAAGAAACAAAATGCCAGGCCATCAATAAGGGACATGCCTCACTGAACATCTATACAACACAGTAAGAACAATTGCTAAAAAGCTATCCAGTATCAAAATTATTTTACAAGGATGCTCTCTACTCTCTGGGGAGAATGATTTATAACTGCCAAAGCTCTCTGGTATCGACATTAGGTTTCCTCCCATATGATTAGAGCATTGGAATGGCTCTGACTGGATTCAAGAACAGTTTAGGAAGAACCCAAACAAGTATCCAATGTCCATAAAGTTAGTTCAATCGTTTACTAAATTTAACCTACATAAATGCGTATCATAACAATACAATCCTACGTACCGCAGTTTTACTCTGTTGACTACTGCCATGTAAGCCATCAAGAGAAATAACCAGAACATCGCGGACTTAGACTGCATCTTAAAGCTACAGATTAAAACTATAACTGATTCTACCGGCCGTAACCCTTTGCGCAATATTTTAAACTGTCCCATTTCAACTACTCATGTTACACCACGCCTTACATATTTTACCCTTATGTTTTCTTATGCAAGAGAATTTGGTATTTCTCTTTCTCTCTTACCCATTAGGCATGGGCAGCCTAACAGCTATAGGCGTGTTTAATATTTGACAAAAAATATTCGAACTTTTAATAAAACTGTTCCTAAAAATCGACCTAATTTTATCAGGGCCTGTCGAAAGGAGTTAATATGGCGAAAATGTTAAGATAACAATGCATTTCTGCAATTCAGGTTGCGTGCTACGGCGACGTCACTCACTGCATACTATTAAAGATGATGTAAAGTCCGTTCTGCGAAGACCAAGATTTCAATGGTCGGGACCCAATCATGGGAATGTTGTTATTATTTCGCACCTTCCTTTCTTGAATTGAATCTCCAGTCTGTATTAATTTACAAGCATCGCGAACCAGAAGAGTGTTAAAAGTTCAGTATAATATATATCTAATCATATGTATAACTGTAGCACTGAGTTCAAAATGTAAACCATATGTGTGTAAACAAAGCGTTTGTTTCATTACGGACTTTACAGCACCTTTAATATATTATTCCCCAAGTTTGGCAAATAAATCAAACCAAAATCACTATACCTTAAAAGTCGTCTCACAACTTTTTTGCGAAATAAATGAATTCCTAAAACAAAAGAAATACGAAACGTTTTCTGTATTTGTTCAATGTTTTAATGTTTTGATGGCAGTATACTGGAACACGCTGAAAAAGACATTCTCATAATATGTGCATGTATTCTATATGTGAAAATGCTTTTCCAGCGGGTTCCAGGCATCCAGCATGGTGGCATTGGTGATTTATTCGCCAACCTTAGGAATAAATATAACTTAATAGTTTGACAGTGACTGACGTCGCCCATAGCACGCAATCAAAACTGCAGAAACGCATTATTATCTAAACATTTTCGCCATATTAATTAAACTGTTTTATTATACAAGTTAGAACATTTTAGTCAAATATTTAAGACGCCTGTTAGGCTGCCTTATATGCATTAATTCAGCTCAAAACTAAGTGTTAAGCGACAGTTCAATAATTAACAGGAGCTTTAACTTTGACTATAGTTGGAAAATATGGTGGTCATTATTGGCAGTTTTTTAATTAGTCTTATCAGTCTTTGAAGTAATATTGTTTCTGTTAGCCTTAATTCTGTAAATGATCCCACTTTAATTTAAGCAGTCATAACAAGAAATCATAACAAATCAGTTACATCATTAATTACTGCAGTCATTAGGAGAGCTTGAATTCTATAAATTTAATCATCAGCTATCTCTGTTTGGTTGATGGAAAAGAAAACACTCTTTGGTTTGAGTAAAACTGTCCTTCTCTATAGAAGAATGTTGTTCAAGTTTTTTTGTACTTTTTAAATAAAACTAGCAAGTAGATTTTATAACTTGATCGCAATAGTTATTCAACTTTTATCGGATTTTATAGGTTAATGTTCTTACAGCTTGACATCATGCTAGAAAAAATATATATGCTTATTACATTGATGGGTTAATTTAGTACATGTTATAAAGCAGCTGCTGGTAATTAAAATCAACTTCAAGAGTTAGTTAATTAAACTGCATCTCTCACTTCAACCTATTTTCCGCTATCAATGTACGAACTTCTATCTGATGAAAGGAATTAATATTTTTTGTCATTTTAATAACTGGCCATGGCGGTTGGCCACCCATCCAGTGCAAAATAGTGACACCCGCCTATTGGAGCATTGGGGTATTGAGTATTTGCTATTTTTTTAGGTTCCCAACATATGGATTATTTAAATCAAATCAGTCATTGTGAATAGATAATGCGTGTATGCATGTGTATATAAGCTAGCTAATATAAATACAGAATATAAATTAAAGTTAATGAAACAACGCTCGCAATTCTACATGATTTGTGATGTTAGTGCAGAAATTGGATCATTAAATTTGTTAGTTGTATGAACACACTTCATGGATGAATCTTTGGTGCAACGGTTCAAAGGACACTTGCCCAGATCGGAAATCTCAAAAGCTACACTGTACCTTTGCTCTGGTCAATTGCGCGTTCATGTACACAGTCGAATTCTAAGAACTGTCCAAAAGTACTCTTTGCAGATGGCTAAGAATAGTTGAAACTGAACAATAAGTGACTCGAGAGCATCAAGAACTGTGGGATTTTCATACAAGGTGTCAGACTAAACACAACATTTTCTTTGCTCTTCATCTGCCTCGTCCCCAGGCGCTAATAAAAAAATTTCATGTGAGTCACTATATGAAAGGTTTACATGAAGTAGTGCATCGCGACGAACAAGCGCACGGAGTTATGGGCCTGAGGCATCGACGCTCATATCCCACTCCCCTTTGCGTTCCTATAATGTGACGCACTACTTCATGTAAACCTTTCATATAGTGACTTGCATGAAATTTTTTTATTTGCGCCTGGGGACGAGGCAAGCTCTTCATGCAGATATATTGTTATGCAAACTGTTTTCTGGTAACGTTAAACAACAGGGGGTCGCTATCCTAGTGACAAAGCTGGGTTGTTATTTTTCTAGAGTATTCAGTAGTATGCATGAGTGTTTTACGACAGGTTTATTATAACTATAGTGAATCAAGTACAGAAAATTGCACTGTGATTACAAAAAATTGCACTGCTGTTTGAGATTAACTGCACTGAAATCAACCAATCACAGTCGAGTAATATTTTTATGTATATTAATAATTACGTAATCATTGTCATATGATAAAAGTACGGCTAACGTATAACGGAGCATTTGAACGGTTATGACTGCGAACACAATTTGAAACGATGTCTAGACCAATCATTTATAAAATGTCACTGCACGTTATTCCTGTAACCGTCTATGTCATGTCAACTGTTTTCGTCAAGTCATCTAAAATCTAATATATCTTATTCTCTAATGTCCATGCTCCTAAATTTAGAGGGACTTTCGGGGGGAGGGGTTAATTTTCAGTTAAGTGCAAACACTAAATTAGGCAAAACAGGAAGATCTTAAAAGTTAAAGAGGGTTGTAAACTATAGAGATTCTCTTGGCATGCTCCTCCGGACAAATGTAAAAAAATGAGGCTCGGAAAAAGCCATTTGCAGCACTTTCAGGTGTCGATTTGAATAATTTGGACAACAAAAACGAAAACGAAATTGCTTCGTAAATGATTTTCGTCAGTTTGTATGACCTGGTGGGAGATAACATTTCCACAGTATGGAAGCATTTCAAAATTTTCAGGGTTTTTTTGTTACCTGTATTTTTTTTCCGAACTGAGTTTAAAGTCATTGAAATTCGAGATAACCGGGCAAATTCGGTTAATAAAAGCAAAATTAGTAATGGAAAGGTAATGGGAAGTTCGAGTTAACCGTGTAAAAGTGATCGAGATAGGGGGAACACTCGGGGAACTCATAAAAACGAGTTCAGCATAACGAGGTTCTTCTGTATTCTACACTCTAAAACACTCTGATTAAACTTGAAACTAACGCTGTTTAGGTTTATTTCCATCCTCGTCTCCAGAGCCTCTCTGCCGTGTGCGTCCTGCCTAGGCGCATCCTCTTAAATTTGGAGGCTTTAGCACCTGTAACAATTTTCACAGTGAAGTATTACGAAGAAACGAAGTATTTGTGTTGACATATGTTCATAGAATAATAGTTTTGCCAAGCGAAAACTGCTCAACTTCTGGGAAATAGCAGTTTTCTGAGGAGCGAATCAGCTCTCTCCCTTTAGTCATTTTAACCCAGAGCCTAATTATCAAAGAGTGACCGATTGAAAGTGGCTCTGGGGACGACAATGGGTTTATTTCCAGTCTTCCGTTTCAGCCAATCAAATTATACAACGATAATGTATGTGAGTTAATTTACTCACGGCATAAAATTTACCGCCCTTTGTCTGACCTCGTTTATTTCGCCTGGAACTGATTATAAACTCTATTTTGTCGCTTGATGTCGATTTTTATTTAATGTTGTTATAATAAAATGCATCTTTTCCACAAAAGGTTGTGCATGCATACATTATGTTAAATAAGTTATTTTATTGTAAAGTACATATATATGGCTATTTTATGAATTATGAATTTGTGTAATTGTAAATTGTTCTCTGCAATATATATGGCTATTTTTCGAAAGGCAAAGATAAACATATCATAGGTGATGATTGTTCTGATATCGATTACTTAAATGGAAGAAATACTCAGTACCCATAGTATAAACAAATTTGCTAATGGGAAGTGCTTTTGTATTGTATTTTCGTACTTTCGTACCTTTATTTTCACAAAGTCACTCGCTCATTTGCTATGACATTCGCGCGTTCACTTTGTGAAAACAAACTAACGCGTGCAGAAATACCATACGTCAGCACTTCCAATGAAGAAATATCAATATATTTGTCATATTTGCCAAAAGTCTCAATATATTTGACAAATGCCGAATGACCACAAAACAAACAATTAGTTGTATATCTTTAAGTATACAATCTCATCTGGTAGTGTTAGTTTTCTGCATAAGTTCAGTAATGTCTTTCACCTTCACTCCCATCATTTTTTCCATTCCAGTGAGCTGTGAAGGATCAACCTTGACTTCAGTTGTCAGCTCTTTCTGCATTTCTGTCGCTCGTTGCCCCTCCTCTTCACCAACGCCGAACATGGTCGCGTTCAATTTGGCTGATTCCATTCGTGGAAGCTTGTTCAATTCATTTGGATTCGTTTCTGAAAATCGAAAAAGGTAAGAATATAAGCATATATAAATGTGCTTAAGATACTGAATAGCTCTCACATACTTCAACTGTTCAATGTTGCATGTGGTCCAGTAAGGGTAATCCATTATTGATCCTGTAGTTAGAAGCAAAGTGTAATATATCTAAACTACTTGTTTCTATAATTGATAGCCATATCAGTTTTAAACTGTTTTTCCTCCCGTAACAACTATCCTTTTAAAAACTACATTCTGAATAGCTGTTAATAAAATTCTTTAAATTTGATGTTTAAAATCTTTGAAACGTCTTTGAATTGTACAAAAAAGCCAAGAAAGTCTTTATTACCAAAAATCATCTTTAATAATGTGGTGTCTAATCATTCGACCGTCTGGAGGCATGGTCTCCCAGAAAATTGTCCATATTTATGGCTGCGAAACGCTATAATTTCATGCATCTTAGACACGTTTCATGATAATCTCAAAGCCATACAGATTTGGTGTATTTTAGGTTATAAATGAAAACACTAAGAGGTTACACCCCCAGGTTTCTTCTTAGTTTTGAAAGAATTGCGAAATTGGCTCTGAGGAGAAGTGTGGGGGGAGGGATTATATAGACCCCCGTGGATACGCCTCTGTTTTTTATATTTACGATTCTCCACCTAATAATTTAAAGTAATAATTCCCTAGCTAGTAATCAATTGCATGCAGCCCGATTTTCACAAAGGTCGAAACATTTCAGTATGTGAAATTATTGGATCAATTACTAAGTAAAAAATAACGCGCTAACAATCGCAATTGCTGTCAAAGGTCTTTGAAACGTATTTAAAATATTCTGACAGGTCTTTAAAAGCCTTTGTCCGGAAAATGCAGTCTTTACAAAATCCTGTGTTCTAAACTATTTTAAATTGTACAGAGGTGGTCTTAGAGGTTTTGTTGGTCCAGTTTTTACTATAGATGAAAACCAAACTAAAGAAACTTTAATTCATACTCCTTTTATGTCTATTCCTATAGTTCCAGCAAAGGTAACCCCTGATTAGTCTGACTATAGTGTTAATTACAAGAGAAACCAGATATAATACTTTTTGTTTGTGGAAATACCACGCAAATGTATTACCATTTATTACTGCCAAGCTTTTGATCCGTAAGCCCGGATCTTCGTCAGTGCTGATAATACGTGACTTGTTTAATTCACACCCTTTTATATACCAAAGTGTATACAATCAAATTGGGAGCTAATTTGTTACTGGCGACTTTGTTTTAGAAACCGCAATATGCTCAACAACGTACCACTGTTCCACCAACCAGTTAATTGAGGGTAAGGAACACATCTTAGCTAGATTGTGTTTCATGAACACACCTCAAGATATGCCATAACATATTTATATCATTTTAAGGTGTGCTTTCTCAACAGACGTATAAATATTAATGGTAATTTATTTGGTCCAGAATCAAACGTACGATTACAAATTTAGCCTATCCGTGATTACATAACCCACCTGCGATTTCATTCAGAGCTTGTATAATTCGTGTCCAGTTCCCGAGGTCAGGCGCCGCATACTTGACTCGAACATCACCGGGTAATCTATCATTTCTTAGTACCTCTCTCGGCCGTAAATTTGTACCCGGAATTGTGTCATTTTGCGTGAGGAAAAACGGCGGGAGAAGATGCTCGGTGCTCTTCTCTTGCCACTGTGCCCAAATCCTATCTGTGAAAGCGTGTGTAGGAACGAATTCGGGAGCCATCGCGTTGTCGATGGAAAGCATCGTACCGCCGACCGCAAAAAATATAATATTATTCAAATTCGCTCGAATCATCAGTTCGAAATTTGTAAATTCGGATGCTTCTTTAGCTAAAACCCTTGCAACTGCGACAACGTCTGGAACTACTCCGGGAAATCCAGTGAGAAATACTCTATGTAGACACTTTCCTCCAGCACTTTGGGGTAATTTCCAGCCCGAATTGGCGCTAAATGGTCCTGTAAATTAGATAAAAACGTACTATTACAATTTATAGGTGGGTTTGCTTAAACACAGTGTTTTGTCTGGCAGATTATACTTAAAATATCGGGAAACTTGCAGACCTGCTTGCTTCAGTATAATATATATGTGTTATTTACCGGTTGCGAGGTCCGGATGAGAAAAACTGTGCCGGAGGTCTTGAAAACGGTCCGAGCCGAAAGGCGAGGCGTTTCCAAAATAATGTCAATTCTGGTGTACATCGTGCTTAGTATGTCCTAAGGCTTTCGTAAGAATTCATTTTCGTATTGGACTATCATTAGGCTACGTTTTTCAAAATTTTGGGCAGATTTTTAGTTTAAAATAGTTTCACTTTTGACGCGAAAACCAGAGCGGACAGTTGCATTTCACAGCGTGCATTTGCGTTTCAGAGCGGGCCGGATGCAAAAAACTGGTCCGCTCTGAAAGGCTCCTCAACCAATCAGATTGCTTCATTTTCACTGCTAAAAAGAAATTTGGTTATCATATTAATGTTGAAATATTATTAATATTAGTTTAATATGAAATTGACAGTTGAGATTTGGTTTATTATTGCATGCTTGTACAATGAACAGTTTTCGATGTGTCTACTCGTAAATCTATTTATTGTTTGAAGATTGAATGAGACCTTTTGTATATCGGCCGCTCAAACGTTTTCCGGGTCCATGAATGAAATGCATGCACTAACCTAATTTCGACCAACTGACCTGTATTCACGCAAGGAGGATCTCCTGCGCCGTTCCCGCCAAAACTGTACAAAGTATCGTTCCAGAATTCATTGTTAAACGGCTCAGCTGAAACCAGTGACCAGTCCCAATACGGTACTGTCAGTTTGCAATCGACTTGACGAATCAGATTTTCGTACTGTAACAACATCCATCTATGCCAAGGCAGGAAAAATTTCGCTGTGTCGATACCTATAGAAAAATGAAATTCAGAGTGAGGTTATCTTACTAATGACAATTTCTTGTATTTTTTTTGCTTAAAAGCATATAAAAACATATAAAGTTGAGTATCGATGATTGGGTATTACAAGTTAGATGATTGGGTGACTCCTCTATATTATGAGTTGGTGCACTTAAAATATGATGTGAATATAGTTGTGTTTGCTTTTATATTCTTTGTGGTGTTTTCCGGCTACTCAATTGCCTCTCACAAAAAAAACAATACCTTCCTGCTTCGTGATGCGTCATATGGCGGCTCCTAGAGCTCATAGTTTGCATTCTATTACATTGCATTGTATTGCATTGTATCGCATTGTATTACATTGCATTGCCAATGTTGTATATACTCGTAAGTAAAACGTTACCAATTACTTTTTCGGTATTTAATTACTTGTTGTACTAAAGTAATTTTGAAACGTATTTATTAACAAGGTAACGAATAACATTGTAAAGACATTAATTTACTTTACCTCTGCATGCGCGCTTTTTAATTTTTCCAACCTTACCATATCTGGAAATTTTAGAGGGAAGTGGCATTGACGTCAAACGTCTGTCTAGGGCTAACTGGTCATGCGACTGGACTGCCCTGCCCTGCCCAAATTAAGTAACAAATTCAACGCATTTAAATCATACGACTTGTTTTTATGTTGCTTGCATGCAGGTGCATCTGTTATTGTAGCATTTCCATCGTATTGGCATTTAAGCAAAAAGTAACTGACAAGTATATAATTAGTATAATCAATTACTTTTGAACAACTAATTAGTAAATAATTTTGTTTTTAATTTAAATCAAGGATCACACAAGAGGTTTTTGATAATATTTTTATTTTTGCTAAAATAAAAATATTATCACAACCTCGTGTGTGATCCTTGATTTAATTAAGTTAAAAACAAAAAATATTTAATATGAACACAGGTGAAAGTTACAGAAAAACAACTAATTAGTAATTAACTACAATTGAAGGGAAATAAATTGTAATTTGTAATTATTACCTTTTCGGAGAAGTAATTGTAATTTTAACTCATTATTTTTCGGTTTATTTTTGAAGCTATGTAAGGCTTGAGTAAATCTATTAAGTTAAACACCTGAATGCCTACAGAGTAGATATCTCGGGTAAAGTGGGATATATAGCTCAATATAAGCATATTTATTGACAATCATTCTCTTGGGAACACGATGGATTTGGACAAAATGCGTCTAGCTATTATTTTGTAGTCTTACGTTACAGAGTTGACTGTATGTTAGAATGCATGACTAATGTAAATTTTGAAAGCTTGCTACCATGCATAGCTATATCTGTATACTGTATTAATTAAAGAGATCGTTAAAATAGCACTGGTATTTTTGTATATACATATACATGCAGTGGGGAGGGGGTTGAACATTATCCAGTATCCAGGACTCATGGCTGAATTGAATATTTTATATATACCCGGCCAGATACCATGAGATGAGAGTATCGCCCTATTCAGTTGACATTCAGCATATATAGGTATAACTGAAATATCCTGTATACAGTCCTGAGATTTCTGGAATTGTATTTTGTTTTTACTTCATGAACATGTACTTGTAAAGTATATTATATATGCTTTTGTATATTATATCGTATAAATAGAGATTTCTTAATTGGAAGTGCTGACGTATGGTATTTTCGCGCGCGTTAATTTCTTTTCAGAAAGCGAACGAGCGGTGAGTTTTGTGCCGAAAACAAATTAGCAAGTGCAAAAATACCATACGAATGCACTTACCATTACTAAATTCGTTATTATATATAGAATTCGAAGACGATATTTATTATTTAACACTATACAAGTTTTTTTATTTATTCTTGGTTATTGCGAAGAGCACTATGGCTGAAAACTTTTACAAACTGTTTAACAATGAATACAACAACGTTAATATTTCAATCTTCCGAGACTTATAGTAAGGCCTGTTTTATACGTCGAATTTTGGTCGTGTGGAATGCAATTAAGACAATAGATAATGAGATGATAAACCTCGTTAACCTTCACTATCTATTGCGGTTTGAATTGCATTCGACGCGACCGAAATTCGACGTATAAAATGGGCCTAAGTGATAAGTGTTAACATGACACGGATACTAACGAGCTTAAGATTGTTGAGAATCTTTCACCAGCACTGGAAATTGTCAAACTTTAATAAACTCATAACCAACGACAAGAAATTCAAAATAGCGAACCAGTGAACTCCTTGCCACGTTCGTGCGAATTTTGCCGTTCTGAATTTGCTCGTACAAAAACATAGACGCACTCTGATTGGCCGAAACGTTTTTCGCACGTGTAGAAAAAATCTAAATCTTTCTAATTGGCTAGCGCTAGTTTAGACACCATGCTGTAAATCCATTAGCCTGGGCGCAGACTATATAATGACATATATAGTCTGCGAATCCGTGGCATGAAGATTGTATGGTTACGTGAATTTCCCGAGAAAAGTTGGGACAAATTGTGATTGGTTGAACTATAATTATGCAAAAATTAATGTTAATTCATCGACTTTGCGTTTGCAAAGCGCGTTGGGCTGTTCGAAATTGACCGTTTCCAGGGTCAAATGACAATGTTTATAAGGGGCGAGATTACAGTTGTATTTATAGAAGTGTGGCGGAACAAGAAAGGCCGTTGTTTTCAAAACGGAAAGCCCATTTCGCCAAACAGAAGATGTAATATTTATTATAGACGAAATCAAATTTAAGGGAGGCAAGTCATGCCAAGTGATAGCTCCGATAAAAATATATTAAACCAGCTCCAAAATAATTTCTTTAACGTTCAAGAAAAGTACAAGGTGCTTGTTGAATATGACAGTAGCAATGACAGAGTGAAATGGAACGGCAACTTTGAGAATTTGAAAACTTTTGTGGCCGATTTGTTTGGCGAACAAAGCAAGTGGATTTCTCCTGGCGGGCGAGCAAAATCCTTTCGTAGTAGCCAAGTCTCAATTACCTGGTACCCTCTCAAAAAGTCACTTGTGTTTCAAGGACAAGCTGGTATTAAATTGAAAGATTTGATTATCGGTTTGGCTGGCTCAAATATGGCGAAAGACTGCGGAAATATTACTCTGAGTAGCGTTATAGATCAAGGAAATTTTGACCAGCTAGCAGGAAACGTTACTAACATTGAGTTGTCCGTCAAACAGATTGGTGTTGCAATGAAGAAACTCGATAAAGATTTCCAGCTGATGGCAAACTATATAAAAGATCGCGACAAGAACCTTAGAGACACGACTCGTGATATTGGTGTTCAAACAGACTTTAACTTGGTAAGTGAAATGAGTGCCCAAAGCCAAACGGTTTGTTCTGTCTCGCATAGCGAACTCTCAACAGAATCAGAGGGAGCCAAGCTAGACATTGTTTTGATGGAGTCTAAAATTGTTTGTGGTCTTCTAACAAATACCCCAAAAATGGAACAAATTCGTGTTGAATTAGTTGATCAAAACAAGGCTTTAAGCAGCAAGGTAGAAGCTTTAGAACTAGACTTAAAAACCTGTAAATTAACCTACACGAATTGGAACAAAGGAACACAATTAATTACTCGAATCAACAATGTGGCTCAATTACACCTATGGGAGATCGGTCGATTAATTCCCAAATTGCGCCTAAGGCCCGGTTTAGACGCCGTGCTTTTCATGAGCCGAACTTAATTCATATTTTACTCGAGTAAAATAGGCGTACTTCCAATTTTGATTTAGACAGGCGTGCTTTTCATGAGCCGTACTTAATAATTTGCGCTGCTTCACTTCGAAACCTGGGGCGAGTGACAATTCATAATAAGAAAAAAGGGTTTATCACATACAATCTTGGCATTTCTGAGCGTCTACAGGTTTGTGGTTATTAAAAATTTCAATTGCTTTTTGAAAAGCCTTATTATTACCGAAATCAGTAGAGTGTCTTTTCCGGAAGTTGAAAAGACAGTCAGAAGCCAGTAGAAACGTTCATGTTTTATGACGTCACGGTGAAGGAATGCAGCGTGGAACTTGTAAGTTATTGCATAGGAACTTGTAAGTTATTGAGCTGTGAACTAGTGATGGGCGATACCAGGATTTTTAATTCGATACCGATACCGATACTTTTAAGATCGGTATCGGCCGATACCGATACCTATTTCGATACCAAAATAAACACAAAATTTCAATTTTCGATACCGGAAGTGAGTACTTAAATTGCCAGTATCGGCTACTTTCGATACTTGCCGGTCAGTGGAAAAACATTTTACTTCACTGTATGTAACCTAAATAAAACTATAAGTAAACCAAAAGCCCGAAACGTAATAAATATACTCTATACTTGACTTGGCGCACCATATTCGGAATATTAACAGTTATTTTAGTTGTTCATTAAGTCTTATTCAAACAAGAAGTAAAATTAAACATGTCGTTTAAAAAAGAGTGCAAGTATCGAACGATACCACGTCAGTAATCGATACCGATACCGCTGTTTGTGGTATCGCTGGTATCGAATACCGAGTACTCGGTATCGCCCATCACTACTGTGAACACGCTATAAGTTGTTTGTATCAGGAAGCGAAAATGAGTTTAATTCTAAAAGTTTTTTATGGGAAAGAGAAATGCCACAACGTTTACCTAGATCACTTGCAAGTTTATAATTTTAAAAGTCTTAAGAACTTGTAAGTTATTTTACTTATTAGTAACTCTCTGTAGTAACTTTGCATTTCTTCTCCCAGTGCCTTCCCACGAATAAAGGTTCTCCCTAGTGTGAGGCAGTTTCTATAAAAAACCGAAAACCGACCAAAAAAAACGAAAAAACCGAGTGAACAGGTTTTTTTAAAAAATATGTTCGAAAATCGGTTTAAAAAAGACAACAACACACGCTATTGAATATTTTAGACCTGTCTTCGCAGACGACCGCCTTTATTACTAGCGAATCAAAATTCACCATCGCTTGATCCGCTTATCCGTTCAAGACTTCAAGCTCGCGCGAAATTGTGAAACGTTCATGTTTTATGACGTCACGGTGAAGGAATGCAGCGTAGAACTTGTATGTTATTTTAAATAACATACAAGTTCTACGCTGCATTCCTTCACCGTGACGTCATAAAACATGAACGTTTCTACTGGCTTCTGACTGTCTTTTCAACTTCCGGAAAAGACACTCTACTGATTTCGGTAATACTCTAGTACAAACATAGCATAATGCCTGGATATAATGTGTGGGAAAACGAGACCTATATAGGCTTAGGGCGAGTTTTTCCACGTTATTCGAGTTCTCCCAAACTACTACAAGTGTTTTTATAACTATATGGATCATACATAATAAATGCTTTATATTTATTTCTTAATAATATAACTAAAAAAAGATTTGTAGTAGACTCGATATATTTACAAATTCTCATTGCGTAATATTGCCGACCTTTGCTCCATCAATTTACTGCAAGAAACCCTTTTTGCCTTTATCAGCAAATATCGCTATAAGCCTAATTTCGCAACTTTTATGCAAAGAGTCTAACGAAAGGTGTATCCTTTGCTACAAATTGACGTATATAAAGAAAAGAAAGGGAAATTCTACCGCGATATTTGCCGATAAAGCGGTATTAAATCACTACAGAAAAAATAGAACAAATTTAATACAGAAATACAAAACAAGCCAGAAGCGGAAGTGGGAAGGTTTTTGTATTTTGACTGTATTAAACAATTCTTAATTGTTTTGTTTACGATTGTAAATTTAGGCGGGAAATTTCCCGCGTAGAACTACGCTTCTCGACCAATCAACGCACGCGTACTATAAATGTTCTATTTTATCATAATTTATGCATTTGGTACGGCTCATGTAAAGCACGGCAGTATAAATCAACATGTGCTTCAGCCGTGTAGCACGCCTGAACCAGGCGAACTTATTAATTTAGCCGTGCTTAATATTAAGTGCAGTGCTTAATTGATTTAGACGCCGTGCTTCTCATGTGCTTAATTCATTGTATTAAGTTCGGCTCATGAAAAGCACGGCGTCTAAACCGGGCCTAACAATAACACCAAGGTCGAGGCAAAGATAAATTATGCAAATTCCCACACTTTCAACCAAAGAAAAGAAATAAATCAGGAAACTAAAAGAAATAACTGTGAGCTGTCTCTTGATCAATCCTGTATTGTGGTTGAGGATCAAAGTACTGACATCAATCTAAGCAGGAGTCAACATGTATCTAAGCAAAATGAGGATAGATGCGGCCTCCCAAGTATTATTTTTAACACGCTCCATCAAATACCACAGCACGATCTTACAAATCAGTATCCCATCCCGACGCGTATTACAAGTAGGGAAAAAATACAATCACTGAACCCAAATTGGCAACGGGATAAACATTCCACAAAAACCTGCCAAGCTAAGGAGGTTTTTCGGAAGAGTCGGAGGGGCAAGCGAAAAGACAAAGTGTTGTTCTTCCAATATTATTATTAGATGCCACAATGGAAAAAGAAACGATCATGGGTCAAACCATTCCTGTAAGAATAACAACTCATAACTACAATTGCAAGAGGTTTCGGAATAAATATAAAACGTCCGATTTTAACTTGGTTAAAATTCCACTAGATGAAGCTGTTAAATTTGAACATGTCCCAAAAATAATGCTGTCTAATGTCATGTCACTCGTTCCAAAAGTTGACGAAGTTCGCGAATTTATTCACCGGAATCAAATAAGCCTGGTATTTATCACAGAGACCTGGCTTAAAGCTTCTATTTCTGACAGCGTGGTGAACATTCCCGGTTTTTCAATAATACGTAGGGACCGAATTAACAAACCCCATGGTGGGGTTTGTGCATACGTTAATAACCGAGATGTTAAATATAAACAGATTTTAGAGTTATCTTGCTGCCAGGAGCACGAAATCCTATGGCTGCACCTTAGACCTACTCGTATTCCACGCAAGTTCTCATGTATTATCGTAGCTATAGTATACCACCCCCCTGGAGCAGATGATTATTCTATGAGAGACCATTTATTCCAGTCATTAAAAAAGGCAGAGTCAAAATTTCTAAACTGCGCACTTATTGTTGCAGGTGACTTTAATCGTCTTAATGTTAACAGAATCAAACATCACTTTCAACTGAAACAGATAGTTCAGACTCCTACCCGCAGAAATGCGATTCTCGACATCATCTTAACTAATCTGCACGAGTATTATGAAAAACCTCTAATAATGCCCCCTTTTGGACTATCGGACCACAATACTATCATTTCATCTCCAATGGAAAGAGCTAAAGATCTAATCTTTAATGGCACCACCTTTAAGCGTATTTATTTATTTATTTATTTATGACAATATTTAAATAGGAAACTCTCTCACGTAAAGTGATTTTCAGAGAGGTCCTATATTTAAAAATATACATATATAAATATGAGTCATAAAAACCAAATCCATCACATTACATATAGGTTAACGTTAAAAATCAATAAAAGTATGCCTAGTGTTTAAATTACAAGTAAGACTAAGAGCTGTGAGCTATCTACAACAATAAAAATAGTAACTAAATAGAATTCAAAGAGTATGTATACGGCAGCATGCTATGAGTGTTATAATTCAGCACTAGTGAGTTTTAAAATAGTTCATTTTGAACTTAGCAATTGAGTCTGAATGTCTAGTCTCTTCGTCAAGAGTGTTCCAATCGTTTACTGCATGGTACTCGAGCCTTTGTTTGCCCCAATTTCGTTTAACTTTAGGCAAGCATAAATTGTTCTTATTTCTAGTGTTATAGGAATGAAGTTCGCTTAGCGATTTCAAGATTAGCTTAGACATAGATAGCCCATTCAAACATTTAAAAATGAATAAACATCTATGATAAAATCGACGTTGGTGAAGCCTGTTCCATCCCAATTCATCCAGCGCAGCACTAGACGAAGAAAGTGGGTGATAGTCAAGGATGATTTTTGCTGCTTTGTTTTGGAGAATTTGTAAATTGCCCATCAGTACGTCATTGTTCTTATCACCCCATACCAGGTCGCCGTAGTCAAACACAGGTAAAATAAGACTCTTGTAAAAAAGTAGTCTTGCGTATCGCGGTAGCAGATGCTTAATTCTCTTCAGGAGCCCCAGGCGTTTGCTGATCTTTGAACAGAGTTGGTTAACATGTTCAGTCCAGGTCATATTAGTTGAAAAAGTTATTCCAAGATACGAGAATTCTTCGACTCTTTCTATATTACTGCCAGCTACCTTGACTGTGACGGAATCAATATTAGAAAGTTTACGGCTACCCCCAATGATCATGAATTTGGTCTTTTTTGTATTCAAAGTTAGTTTATTCTCATTAAGCCAAACACAAACATTACGCAGGTCGGCATTTAGTTTCTCCTCCAGATCCTGCGAAGTGTTAGAAAAGTAATACAGGACAGTATCGTCTGCGTAAAGAGATAATTGTGCATGTTTAATGAAACTTGGTATCTCGTTGATATAAATCAAAAAGAGTAAAGGGCCAAGAATACTGCTCTGTGGGACACCAAAGTTACAGCGTAATGGTTCAGACAGCTCAGGACCGCAAGTAGTTCGAAGCGATCGAAAACTTAGATAGGAAGCAAACCATGCTATATCTTCAGTAGAATGCTATATCTTCAGATAATTTCTTCAGCATAACAGCGTGATCGACCGTGTCGAAGGCCTTGGACAGGTCCAAAAACACGGCACCGCACACTTCTGCCTTTTCCATACTGGCCAGAATCTCGTCAGCAAAACTCGAGAGTGCTGTTGTTGTGGAACACTTTCGGCGAAAACCAAACTGATTATCATTGAGAATGTTATGTTCTGTTAAATAATCATAAAGTTGAGTATAAACAGCTTTTTCCATTAACTTGCTCAATGCAGGTAGAACTGATATTGGACGGTAATTAGTTGCGTTCGCTCTGTCCCCAGATTTATACAAAGGAAATACCTTCGAACATTTCCAACTTGAAGGGAATGTATGATTTTGAATGGATCGATTTATGAGCTTTGTAATCGAAGGAGCAATTATTTCTGATGCATCTTTAAGTAGCTTTATATTTATCTTGTCCAAACCAGTTGCTTTCGAAGCTTTGAGAGATTTTAGATGTTTAATAACGAAAGATTCATCAACGGGAAGGATATTATAATGTTGACCATTAGATAGATAGTAACTTGATGCATAACTTGGTGTTATAGCGGGTAGCTTCTCGGCAAGATATTGACCTATAGTAGCGAAATGTTTGTTCAAAATAGAAGCAATCGATTTATTGTTTGTATATTCAACTCCATCCGAGATAATGCAAGTTGGGTTGGACGATTGACATTTCCTAGAAGATGCTTCGTTAACAGCATTCCATAGCTTCTTGGAGTCACCTTTACTTTCCTCGATCAAATTGATGTAATATTAATCCAAGTTCCAAACGAGCCCTGGGAAGATATCTAAACTCGATTGATTGGCCTCAAATTATTCCATCTACTAATGATTGTGATCAGTTATCGAACATGTTTCAAAGCATAGTCCTTACTGGGGTTAATATTTTAATGATGACACGATCAAAGAAATGTCCTGTCGATGCCCCCTGGATAACGAACCATTTCAAATCGCTGATCATTGAAAGGCAGAAAGCTTTTTCTACCTATGGCCCTGACTCGAGCAGTTTTAAATCTCTTCGAAACCAAGTAAATCGAGAAAGGAAAATCTGTAAATCAAACTATTATAAACTCCGTGTACATCAAATGAAACAAACAGACTCCAAGGAATGGTGGAAAGAAGTAAAGCGTTTAA